>CAUYQU010026475.1:0-27502 GCA_963574635.1 Cheracebus regulus | reverse complement strand
ATTTGATCCTGGTGGATAAGCTTTTTGATGTGCTCTTGGATTCGGTTTGCCAGTATTTTATTGAGGATTTTCACGTCAATGTTCATCAGGGATATTGGCCAGAAATTTTCTTTTTTTGTTGTGTCTCTGCCAGGTTTTGGTGTCAGGATGATGCTGGCCTCATAAAATGAGTTAGGGAGGATTCCTTCTTTTTCTATTGTTTAGATTAGTTTCAGAAGTATGGTACCAGCTCCTCTTTGTATCTGTGGTAGAATTCGGCTGTGAACCCATCTGGTCCTTGACTTTTTTTGGTTGGTAGGCTATAAATTGCTGCCCCAATTTCAGAACTTGTAATTGGTCTATACAGGGATTTGATTTCTTCCTGGTTAAGTCTTGGGAGGATGTAAGTGTCCAGGAATTTATTGATTTCTTCTAGATTTTCTGGTTTATTTGCATCGTGGTAGTTATAGTATTATCTGATGGTAGTTTGTATTTCTGTGGGTTCGATGGTGACATCCCCTTCATCATTTTTTATTGCATCTATTTGATTCTTCTCTCCTTTCTTCTTTATTAGTCTGGCTAGGGGTCTATCTATTTTGTTGACCTTTTCAACATATGAAAATCCATAAACATAATCCATCACATAAACAGAACCAAAGACAAAAACCACATGATTATCTCAATAGATGCAGAGAAGGCCTTCGATAAAATTCAACAGTCCTTCATGCTAAAAACTCTCAATAAATAGGTATTCATGGAATGTACCTCAAAATAATAAAAGCCATTTGTGACAAACCCACAGCCACTATCATACTGAATGAGCAAAAGCTGGAAGCATTTCCTCTGAAAACCAGCACAAGACAAGGATGCCCTCTCTCATCATTCCTATTTAACATACTATAGGAAGTCCTGGCCAGAGCAATTGGCGATAGCAATAAAAAAAAAAAAGGATATTCAATTAGGAAAGGAGAAAGTCAAACTGTCTCTATTTGCAGATGACATGAATTTATATTTAGAAGACCCCATCTTCTCAGCCTAAAATCTCCTTAACCTGATAAGCAACTTCAGCAAAGTCTCAGGATACAAAATCAATGTGCAAAAACCACAAGCATTCCTATACACCAATAACAGACAAACAGAGAGCCAAATCATAAGTGAATTCCCATTCACAATTGCTAAAAAGAGAATTAAATACCTAAGAATACAACTTACAAGGGATGTGAAGAGCCTCTTCAAGGAGAACTACAGACCTCTGCTCAAGGAAATAAGAAGGCACACAAACAAATGAAAAAAAAACATTCCATGCTCACGGTTAGGAAGAATCAATATCATGAAAATGGCCATACTGCCCAAAGTAGTTTATAGATTCCATGCCATCCGCGTCGAGCTACCATTAACGTTCTTCAAAGAATTGGAAAAAAACTACTTTAAACTTCATATGGAACCAAAAAAGAGCCTGCATAGCCAAAACACTCCTAAGCAAAAAGAAGCTAGAGGCATCGTGCTTCCTGACTTCAAACTATACTGTAAGGCTACAGTAATCAAAACAGCATGGTACTGGTACCAAAAAAGAGATATAGACCAATGGAACAGAACAGAGGTCTCAGAAATAACACCACACATCTACAACCATCTGATCTTTGACAAACCTGACAAAAACAAACAATGGGGAAAGGATTCCCTACTTAATAAATGGTGTTGGGAAAACTGGCTAGCCATATGCAGAAAGCTGAAACTGGACCCCTTCCTTACACCTTGTAAGAAAATTAACTCAAGATGGATTAAAGACTTAAAGTTAAGACCAAAAATCATAAACACCCTAGACGAAACCTAGGCAATACCATTCAGGGCATAGGCATGAGCAAAGTCTTCATGGCTAAAACATCAAAAGCAATGGCAATAAAAGCCAAAATTGACAAATGGAATCTAATTAAACTAAGAGCTTCTGCAGAGCAAAAGAAACTATCATCAGAGTTAAGAGGCAACCTATAAAATGGGAGAAAATTTTTGCAATCTACCCTTCTGACAAAGGGCTAATATCTAGAATTGAAAAGAACTTAAACAAATTTACAAAAAAAAAATATCAAAAAACGGGCAAAGGATATGAACAGAGATTTCTCAAAAGGAGAAATTTATGCAGCCAACAAACATATGAAAAAAAAGCTCATCATCACTGGTCACTAGAGAAATGCAAATCAAAACCACAGTGAGATAACATCTCATACCAGTTAGAATGGCAATCATCAAACATTCAGGAGATAACAGATGCTGGAGAGGATGTGGAGAAATAGGAATGGTTTTACACTATTAGTGGGAGGGTAAATTAGTGCAGCCATTGTGGAATACAGTATGGTGATTCCTCAAGGATATAGAAATAGAAATATCACTTGACCCAGCAATCCCATTACTGGGTATAAACTCAAAGAATTATAAATCATTCTATTATAAAGACACATGCATATGTATGTTTATTGTGGCACTGTTCACAGTAGCAAAGACTTGGAACCAACGCAAATTCTCATCAATGATAGACTGGATAAAGAAAATGTGGCGCATATACACCATGGAATACTATGCAGCTATAAAAAAAGGATGAGTTTATGTCCTTTGTAGGGATATTTACGAATCTGGAAACCATCATTCTCAGCAAACTGACACAAGAACAGAAAAACAAACACCGCATGCTCTCACTCATAAGTGGGAGTTTAACAATGAGAATACATGGACACAGGGAGGGGAACATCACACTCTGGGGCCTCTCAGGGGGTGAAGGACTAGGAGAGGGAGAGCATTAGGAGAAATACTTAATCGAGGTGGCAGGGTAACGGATGTAGCAAACGACCATGTTACGTTTATACCTATGAAACAAATCTGCACGTTCGGCACATGTACCCCAGAACTTAAAGTATACTAATAATTAAAAAATTAAATTACATTAACTTTTTTAAAAATGCAGCCATAAAAAAGGATGAGTTCATGTTGGGACATGGATGAAGCTGGAAACCATCATTCTCAGCAAACTGACACAAGAACAGAAAACCAAACACCACATGTTCTCACTCATAAGTGGGTGTTGAACAGTGAGAACACATGGACACAAGGAGGAGAACATCACACACCAGTGCCTGTTGGGGGGTGGGAGGACTAGGGGAGGGATATCAAGGGGGCAGGATTGGGGAGGGATAACATTAAGAGAAATACCTAAGGTAGATGGCGGGGGGATGGATGCAGCAAGCCACCATGGCATGTGCATATCTGTGTAACAATTCTGCATGATCTGCACATGTACCCCAGAACTTAAAGTTTAATTAAAAAAAGAAAAAGAAAGGAGAATATTAACTAAATTTATCCAATAAAATCAACAAGTTTCAGGGATTCATGGTTCAGGCATCCCCTGGAAATGGGAATAAAGTTAGAAAAAAAAAGTTATCAGCTTGGAAAACAGATTCTAGAGTCCTATGACAAGAATATTGTTATTTACTGTAGAAACACTATATAATGCTCTTGTGAGGATTACTATAGTGTATTAATATGCTCAGTTTTCCTGATCAAAAATGCTTCATTATTTCTGCTTTTTCTTCAGTTCTCCCTGGCCCTTAATTGATAACCAACCTGCTGAGTGGATATAGAACTGGAAGAGGCTAGGAAAAAGACAGACCCCAAGTGAAATCTCATTTTCTGAGAATTTCTGATGCTCTTTCCTAATGTTTACATCTTTTTTTCCTGTGTCCCATTTTCCAGGGATTAGCTCTGTGCAACACGATGGTCAGATAATCTGATAAACTCAACTCTTAACAGTCAACTGATGGTTGTTAAAGAGTAATGGTACTGTTTCCAGGGATTTGAGTTCATTTTCTCCATGTCTTTTGGATACAAAATTTTAGGTTAAAAGAGCCATTGTTATGGGAATTTCAAATACCTCCTCACACTTGGAATCGAATGTGATTGGGAAATTGATTAATAAAATATGTGTGAGTAGGTAGGATTCTTCTCTCCTCTTTTCATATACAAGTATGACATTCTGATTGGATATAAGCTAAACATTTCTCTCTGGGAATCTGTGATCTGATGTCGTTACAGTGAAAAACTCCCTAGAGAACTGGAGACAATAACAATTGCATAGTCAACAGATCAAAGAGAGAATGTACTGCCAGGTATCAAAATATGGCTAGTGGCCAGATTAGAAAATGTTGAGTCAAGCACAATATTTACAGAGTTTAGATAAAGGGTGAAGTTCTCAGGTCTTGTTGTCTAGAAATGAGATAATTCAGATGCATGGATGGAAAGGAGGTATTCAAGCTGGAATGATGGGATCCTTCCAAACATGTAGGTTGGCCTGGATAGAGGCCCAAAGAAGATGGAGCAAAGATAATTTTAAGATGTGGGTATGAACTAAATGTACAAGAAGACTAACAGGAGAAAAGAGAGAGAAAATTGGGAAAGATCATTGGGAATAACCATGTTCACGGAAACACTGAAAAAGAGACTTGCATGAATTGAATTGGGGGCACAGATTTGGTATTTGGTGACAAAGGTAGCAACAATTCTTACTGCCCCAAAACTTCCTAAGTGAACAAAGTTTGTGCTGGTGGCCTCAATCTTCCTTTCTGGTATTGCCTCAGTTCTCTGCTTCTCTTCCTGCTTCGAAAAAAAAGTGATGTCTAGAAAGATGCTACTCAAATAATTCACCGTAATGTCAAAATTTCTATTAAAGTTAAATGGGTTATGCTTCCAAAAATAATTTGCAAGTTATCATACAATGAAAACTTAATCTCAATTTCTAATTATTAAATGCCAGTCATATGTGTTTAGATCAGCAAGAGCATGCTACATTGAGGTTGTACTATATACATGTCATACTACATATATCCCATGCATCTGACTTTCTTTGGGGACAGACTGAGCTCCCTGTAAGGTAGGTTAATTATCATGATAAACTAGGAATTTTACGTATTGGTTATGAAACCTGATTATAGTCCCTATATTCTGTATTGGAAAAGAATTTGTCATAGATAATGTAACAATAAAAACAAAAAGGAGTAATATCTCCTGGATGTTTTTTTCTTGCTAGCCATTAATAGATCATGTTAAAAGTGCTAAATGTATATAGATTGATACACTGATATTCTCACCATTATCAAGAAGTTGAAAGGTGACTTCCATAAACTTTCTGAGTTTTAGAGACCTATGCAGATTTTTCAGTATTTGTATTCTAGATTCTAATTCCTATTCTAAATTTGCCCAATGGAACAAATCTTAAATCTTCTTTTCTGGGACCCTACTTGAAACCTTTGCAAGTTCTTGTTTATCTACAGCTACTGAGAGCTATAGAACTTGTTCAATTTGATTTTTTAAAGCATTCAGAAATGCCATTATTGCACAGATCCCCCTTCTCAGCACAAGGTTTTGCAGTCATTATTACTTTCTTTAAGTCTTCCACACATGGATTAAAACATAAAAATAAAAAATAAGTTATTCCCCTTTGGGAGATTTGAGAATACCTGAGTCTGACTGTGCAAAGATTAGTCCTAGAAAAACTAGGGATCTTTTTTTTTTCCTGGGCCACACCCTTTTGCAAAAATCAACCATGAAAGAAAGATAGCTATGGGAAGAATGCATCATATTCCCAAAAGAAACTGGAATTATTTAGCCTACAGAAAAGGAATCATGCCAGGGACAGGTCATTTCTTCTGCGGTCAGGAATCATTTCAAATGGGTGAAAAAATAGGACTCAATGGGAAAACTACTAGGTGATACATCTTAGCTTATTGTAAAGGGTATCTATATAAAGTGATTGTCCCAGTCATTGTAGATGGCACAAACTTCCCCAGAATGAAGAAAATCCCTGTCACTGTTTATATTTTCACACAAGCTTCAAGAATTAGGTGGGGATAGTAAAAGATTACTAGGTCCCTTTCAACCTACAAATTTTGTCTATAGTGGTTTTTCTAATTTACCTTCTCCATGCATTTCATTTTTCCTTTTTATATAATGTTTATTTTCCTCTCAATCCTTTTGTTCTCCATGTTATTGTAATGTAATCTGGAAATATATATTCACAATAAGGAATCAGTGACCTAAATTGTTACCTTTCTCAGGAATACTTGCAGTTCAAAAGAATATAAGAAGAAAACAGTGCTTGAACAAAGTGAATAAATTTCTAACCATAAGAATTAAGTATTAGTATCAACGCAGTTAAAAGAAAGCTTTAAGCGAAACATGCTTCTCAGTGTCCCCTCGGCAGAAAACATAGTTGTATTTATTTCCTTGATACAAATATGAAAGAAATTAAATCCTACACAATTTGGATGTGTTTTTAGTAAAGTAATAAAATTTACTCTTTTAAAAAACATTTTTAAAGACCTCATTTTGTTATCAAATAAATCATTTCTAGTTCAATTAAATTAAATTAAATGGGATTGTCAGCCCAATAATCAGCAAGTTCAATGCCATATGATAAGGCAGAAAAAGACACAAATAGAAGCTGAGATAATCTAGGTCCCAATTCTGGCTTTCACATCGCCTTAGGCAAATCACTTAACTTCTTTGTGAGGCTGTTATCCAACCTTTGCAATGAGGGAGTTGAAATAACCACTAAGATCCTTTGCAGCTCCAACGAATACACTAGGCCAGAAGTTAAGAAAGCTCCTTTGACAAGCACACAGATGCCTAAACAGCTGGCAAAATTTGGTACTTTGCCTCCTGGGTCATTATGTGACACCTTTCCATCCATCCCAGCCATAAAGAATTTTCTGCTTCCCATAGACTAAAAAGAGAATTACTGAGAGAACATCAAGATACCCGGTGACAAAGCCTTCTGGGCATAACTGTTCCCAGGTACAGGCTTTACACAAACACAGATATGACAAAAAAAATGTACGGGCCACTTTAGGACACATTGCTAAAGAGATCACAAAAAGCATAACAGCACAACGAAATTCTCTAAATTCCTTAGCTTAAAGGGTTTCAGTGAAATTCTTATGTTTTATATAGCTAATTGCTAGAAGTCTAACTAAAACCAAGATTACAGTAGCTCAATGCATAAAACTTCTTTTGGCCTTGGCTTCTTTGGCTCCTATATTACTTAAAATGTTTTAAAGGCTGATAAGTGCCTGCCCACCTCCATTTACATCTGGCCTAAAATGTTTTCCAGGTGATATGTCTTTTGGCTCTAAGTCTTCTGGCTACAGAGGTCCCACTGAGGAACAGATGGACAAATGGAAGTCAGCCACACCTCCTCGGCAACAGTATGGTACAACATAAAAGTTTGACCATCAAGATTGCCTCTGGTAAATGTCAGTCAAAAGAAGGAAATGAGAAATAAAAATAAAATTCTAAGCCCCCACAACCAGCTGAATGGAAATCTTAAAACTGAGTTCCTGGCCATGATGGGAGGTCAGACATGCCACATTATAACCCCACCTTCACTAAGCTCCAAAAGGCTTTCTTCCTTAAAGAAAGGGTTAAAAAGAATCAGTCATTTATAAAGACTCCACCATCGATATCCACCAACCACCTGACTGTCGCTCTTCCCTTTTGTGGTTTTCACACAAGTCAACCAGCATTCATCCAAAATAAGAGATCACTGACCATGGAGCAGCTCTGGCTAGTCTGTGGAGGAGACACAGTGAGAGTTTTCTTGTCCTTTGCTTCATGTTTTGTAGTCAGAGGGCTGAAAACTTCACCCTCATATCATGCTGATGCCACCATTTTTTGAACATGGGACCCATGAAGAGGCATTTAGTTCAATTGGACATGCATATAATTCTTCGTTAATAAATATGCATAACTCCTCCTCACAAAAAAAAAAAGAAAATAAAAATCCTTCTGTTCTCAACTGTTAGCTAGTTGTTGCCACTAACAGAATGTATCTTGCACTACGGAAAACACACTCAGTTAGAACCAGGTCAAACAAACTTATATTTTTGTAAATGAAATTCATTTCTGAGGCATAATCATAGAAATGTGGACAGCAATGATTTCCACTTACATTCTCACAAATAAAAAAGTCAGCTCCTGTATTTTATCTGTTTCCTGAAACTACCTTAAGTTAATTGGCTTTACAATGGGCCACAATCACCAGGCTCCCCGGCCAGGGTTCTGACTCCACTGAGTCCTCTGAGAGCATGGTATCTGTTTACATAGAGGCATGTCTTTAACTTTTTGACTTATCTTTAATATTTTGATCCCTGCTTTGGCAGCATACCTTTACTTGATTTTACTGAAATCCTTAAAATAAGATGGCAATGCATTGACGATGCTAGCATATCTTATATATTTATGTTTTAATCCCAAACTCATTTGTGAAGCATTTGTTCCATAAAACAAAACAAATTATAGGCAACAACTAGAAGAGAAGCCTATGCTGAACCAATATGCCAAGAGCAGTGTGGTTAAAATGGTTAAAGGTTCTATTCTCTCTTCCCTGTATATTTATTACGCAGTGGTAAAATAATAAGGTAAAGAAAAGTGAGCATAAATATTACCTTGATGGAAACCTCTTAAGTCAAAATATTAGAGCATCGGTTGGCAGACATTTATTTAAAGAGCCAAATAGTAAATATTTTACAGGCCACGTGGTCTTGGCCACAACTATTCAACTCTTCCAGTGTTGCATGTTAGGCAATACATCAGTGTGGATATGTTCTAATAAAACTTTATTTACAAAAACAGTCAGCAGGTTATACTTGATGGTTCGGCTATAGTTTTCCCAAACCTGTATCAGAGTATGCTTTATTAGGCATATGTTATAGTAAAGTATAGTATGTCGGGTAAAGTTATAGTAGAACAGTATTTGAGCTACAGAACCAGATATATAGAATAATGATTGATTTATCAAAACCAGTTTGCCTAACACTAAAATTTGCAAGTCCATTGCATGCAAACCATTCCTGTATCCAGAAATTAAGTGATGCCTACAGTAAATTAATCAAGTCATGAAACCTAATGAAAAATTGCTTGTGGCTTCAAAAGAAAAATATTTTAATATCAACATAGTCAAAAGACATGTAGAAAAACTTCATCAACTTCATAAACGTATGTGACATTGAATTCAAGAATGTTATCTTAAATATGAGATCACCTTCCTTTTTACTTCTTCAATGTACAGTATACAATGTTAAAGAGCAGGCATACATCTTAGGTAGCCCAGAAAGTAACACTGCATTCTAGTAATTTATATTTCAAAACATAGACAATGCTTGTAAACTCTTAGTCTATGAGAATGTAATAGCTATTTTCTAAACAAAAGATGGGCTGATTCCAATGTGAGACAGATGAGTTTGGTGGGAGAAGAGATGAGGCTGAACTGAATAGAAGAAGATTATAGGAGGAGAGAACAGAGTAGAGTTCTGTTCCAAGGTAATTTATATATTATGGGTTTATTATGTTGCTTTTTTATTTTTATGCAGATATAAATTCTCCTGGTGACATACTTCTGGTGGCTAAGAATTGGAGGTTTTTGGCTTTGTATCTGACCATGACTCACCTTCTCAGTATCTCAGTATTTTTTGCTTCTAGTGAAAACATTATTTTCTCAAAATCTGACTCATAGTCACAGAGACCCTGGAAAGAAGGTTTGAGGGTAAATATTTGTTTGAGGGCAAATATTTCTAATATCAATATTTTGTATTGATAATGATAAGACTGAAATAACTGATAATCAAAATAGCAGTATTTCCTATTCATTATAGTCCTAAAGGCAATTTTTGGTCTTTAGGATTAAAATTTCTACTATTGAATGTTTTTTGTGACCCTTTTCTCACCTTATGACCTTTACTAATAGAGGATTGAATCACTGGTAATTGCTATATGCCATGATAATTACTGTGCCACTCCAGTTTCTCAAAAGGACTTGGTTATTCCACTCTATCATTGAAGGCTGCACTTAGTAAAGTGCCATCAACATTAACCCAAGGGAAGATATATATAGTTGATTGTTTGGTTACAGCTGCATAAAAACAAGTCATAGATTAGTAGACTGAAATTCTACTTCATTCTATTGGCCCCAAATTGGGGAGAATTTGAGCAAATGCTTAACTCTTCTGCATATTTTTCTATAAAGTAAAGGGAATATGAATTACTTTGCCTACCTGATGAAGTCAAAATAATAGAAATGTTCTTTAAATTATTTTAAATGTACAAGATACACATATATATTTTATAATGATCTTTGTTAATTTTGTCAAAAAATAATTATAAAAATACATAAAATAAAAAGGAAATACATGATAAAAATACAAATTATAGTTTCCATTTGTCTTAGCTTATGTTTTCAAAAAAAGTAGAGATTGAGACAAGTGGTTGAATTTGTTTGGGGAAAAGAGTCATAGAAAGGAAGGGAAAGTCAAGGCAAGAAGACATTTTTAGACTGGTTACCACTAACCGCAATTGGTGCTCGATCCTATTGAAACCTTGGAACTGTAGAGTCCTAGCCTCAGAATGGTTTATCTGTGAATTCAAAGAAGACAATGTGCCCAGGCATTGCAGTTCACACCTGTAATCCCAGTACTTTGGGAGGCCAAGGCAGGTGGGTCACCTGAGGTCAGCAGTTGAAGACCAGCCTTGCCAACATGCTGAAACCCTGTATCTACTCAATATGCAAAATTTAGCCAGGCGTGGTGGTGTGCACCTATAATCCCAGCTACTTGAAAGGCTGAGGCAGGAGAATCACTTGAACCTGGGAGTCGGAGGTTGCAGTGAGTCAAGATCAGGTCACTGCACATCAGCCTGGGCAACAAGAATGAAACGCCAGCTCAAAAAAATAAATAAATAAACAAGAGAATTTTTATCTTTTGGCTGCTGCTTTTGATTGGTCTAGGCTTTTCCAAGAAGCTATATTACCTCCTTACCACACTTAGGTTGTACATGCACAACTGACCAAGATTACTTCAGACTCCCATAATAGTATCAGAGAAGAACCAGGAAGGAAGAGCCTGATATTGAAATAAGGTGTTTCTCAATTCCACATTCATGAAGCTAGCTGCTGCAAAATGGCTCACAGATAAAAATGAGCTAAGAGAACATAAGTCAGAACATAAAAGGCATTCGGTATACCATTTGAAAGTAAATTAAACACTAATATTCTACTTTTGATATTACTGAGTAACTTGTTAAAGAAATTTAATCCTTTCCAAATCCTTAACATTGCATTTTCTTCTACCTTCTTAAGACTTTGTTCAAAACACTGAATGAAGATTTTTAAATTCTGGTGTACATAGCTAGAGGAGGAAAAATGCTCTTCCATGAATTTTACAAAAAAGTAGGAAACAAATGATATATTCTTATCAGATAATTTTGAAACATTGAAATATATAAAAATATAAACATTAAAATAAAATGTTGGGTTTTTTGGACATCAAAGGTCAACACTAAAATAAATATAGCAAATGTATTTCTACAGTTTTAAAAACATAATGACAAAACTTCTACATAAGACACAAATTATTCACTGTAGTATACAAAAATAACTCAATAACTTCTAAAATAAATTAAATTTTAATAACAGAAAGATAACTTTCTGGCTATGAGAGGGTAACTATGAAGTTTGTTGGTGAGGAGAGTTGAAAAGTCTTCTTTATCTGGAGATAGTGAAGTAGTCCTATATACAATAGAGGAATGGGTTAAAACAGTGATTCTAAGTCTGCTGGTCATTTTTGATTTTCTCTTATCTTCATTCTCTGCTTCTTGCTCTATATTGTAGGGGACTCTGCTGCAAAGTAACATTTTCAGGCTTCCTTAACAACTGGCTTCTGAATAGATTCAACCACTAGGTGGGTGACACAAGGGATTAGAGGGAGTGGGAAAGGAATATCAAAGGAAATTTCTTCCTCTGTGGTTCTTCCCTTCATGATTTTAGTTCCTTCCAGGTGATTCCAATTCTGGGCTCTGTTTCTCACTGTTCCTCTCCAACCCAAGGAAAGAAACTGGCTTCCTGCCACTGCTAATTCCTAGGTGACCTCACCTTCCTCATGCTCGGCTTTCGGTTTTCCCAACATCTTGTAAACTAATCCCCGTTATTAGCTCTTCTCTATTGTTCTATCTGGCATACATTGGTCTGTTTTTCCTACTAAACTCTGACTGATACAGTACTTTGACCTTGCAATAACAGTTTATGTCACAGTCTTCTTAATGATGCCTCATTTAGTCAGTGCATTTCAGGTAAATTTCAGTGTGAGGCTGCAGAAGCTAATATGCTCCTAGGGATTATAGCAGACTGTGTGTTTTGGGAGGTGTAATATGCATGTATACTTTTAAAAAGAATTATCAAGTGATTTTGATACCCCTAATTGGCACATGCCCTTCAATCCTGTGGGAGACATTCTTTGAATTAGATGATATTTTAGGCCTCTTCAAGATGTTTTATTCTACAGTCCTAATGCTTTCTTTCTATATGGGCATCCTTTAATTCTGACAACTAAACAAGTTTCTAATTCTTCCCTAAGAAGAAAAAAAATAGACAAGAAATCCATATATACAGAAATGTGGTACATCTCTAGGACAGGAAGATTTGAATTATCTAGCACTATTCAGAGGCCTGCAGTTGAGGTGATAAAATGCACCTGCTGACCTAAATTAAGAATCGATGTAGTCCTTCAGACATAGGCCGAAAGAAAGATAAGCAGCATATAGTATGCTGATAGCGAATTTTAGCACTGAGGAGAAACGGTCTGTCTCAGGGTTAGCACAGAGGGAGAAATCTGACTTGAGCTAGTACTTCATTTACAGTTCAAATAAAACAAGTACTCCCTACAGAGTGAGGTATGGTTTCCATAATCCCAAAATATCTAGGAGTTAAAAATGTAGAAACCATCTGAATATTTGTTCTGAACACCAGACATAATAGTAAGCAACGTATTGGAAAAAATGGGGAATAGGATGGCAATTTTTTTTCTTACCAAATAGAAATTAGAAAAGAGCAAAAATGAAATGAGGCTCTGGAGTCAAAGTGTCTACATTTGATTCCAAATTCCACTATTTCCTAGTTGTGTGATCTTGGGCAGCTTAACCTCTTTAGCCTCAGTTTGCACATCTATAAAACTGAATAGTAATAATGATAGTTCCTGCATACTGTTCTGAGATAATTGAATGAAATAATCTATATAAATTGTCACATAGTGTATGCTCAAGGAGAATTAATTCGTTGCATTTTTTTTAGCATTTTGATTTTTTTTTCAGAATCTCTCTAAAAATAACAGAAAAGAAAGGCTACTAGGAGGAATGTGTTGCCTTTTTGTACAAAATGATTTGCTCTCTTGATAATGATGGCATCTGTGTGAGCAGTTATCCCAATCTGCAAATGATAACAGGGTCACTTTTCTATCAAGTAAAATGTTTCTGCTGGGTGATGCAGTGGCTAATCTTCTGGAAGAACACAATCTTGGTTTTTTTTGTTTTTTTTTTGTCATGAATTTTTTTCCTTATCCAGCTTCCATTTTCCGCTTTTCAGACAATTGTCCCCAATTTTGGAACAGGTAGGGAATCCACTTCTTCCATGTTTCCAGGTTATGGGTTTTGGACATGGTTCTATTTTTTGCTTCAGGAACTCATGAGACCCACACTTAAGCCAATCAATATGCATTTTCGCCTGAATGCAGTTGTTAAATTAATATGACTTTATTTATTCTCTGGTTAATGGACATTTAGGTCATTTCCAACTTTTTATAATGTATTCTAGTATTTCTTCTCCCACTAGCTCATTGTGAGAAATTCTGCAAGCCAAGTCTTCTTAGCCTTCATTTTATCAGCTATCAAGTATGACACGTAGATTAAATATTCTCCAAATTTTCATTCTGTGCTAAAATCCTATGTTCTTATTCCCTACATACTGACATATCACATTAAAAAGGCAGCCCCTTTTAAAAGGGGCTTTTTAAAAGCCTTTCTCATCTTCTTGGCCTCTATGAGTCACGTAAGATCAGGGTGTTCAGGGAATGCTGTGCAGTACACTGTTTGACTTCCCCAGGCTCCAATACGCTCGTATTGTGGTCCATTTTTTCTAGCCACGTATCTTCCCATCGTCCTCATATGCCACTATAGCAACATCTGTGCTGTCCAAGGCAGACTTCACCTTAGGGAAATATTCACCACTATAGGAAGACAGGCTTTACCTTGCAGAGCTCTTTGGCTGTTTGGGAAAACAAACATTCTTCCAGATGGGTTGTTAGCAGAGTATTTCAGAATTGATTCTATATTGGACATTTCCCAGGAATCCCTGCAAAGAAGCTGCAAAGGAACAGGGACAGAAAAATCTGACCCCATAACCTACCTTGGCTGTATCTTAGTCGGGACACACATGTTCTTCCTCTTCCATTAACCATTTGTTTTAGTAAGGCTGCCCCACCTGATACCAAAAGCATATTTGAGATAGAGAGACAGAGGACTCAAAAGAAACGCAAGCTGCCTTGTCAGTTAAAATTCCTCTGTCACCGCAAAAACATTGCTGTATTTACTACTACTGGCAAGAATTTGATGCAAAGATTTTTCTTTTCAATAAAGCAGTTTAGTTTTTCAAACCATAAGAAATGTGAAAGTTCACTTTAATAACATGGACAATCTTGACTAAAGTAAAATGTTATCATAAATACCCAAAGTCCCCAATCAATTACTGTTAGTTATTAAAACTGACAGTTATTAAAAATAGTTTTCAAACTATAGTTACTCAAAACAACTGTTAAGAAGTGGAAGTTATGCCGTTCTGAATATCAGGATTCTGGTTCCCTTTCTGCCATAAATGGTGATGAGTAGGTTTCAATTTAAGCTTTGACACAATGAAGCATGATGGTTTCCTGCTCCTTGTGATATGATTCTGGCATGAGATTGTTCCCTCTTTTCTTTTCTACTGTATTGAATGAATGATAACTTGTGTGAGGAAGGAGGTCAGATTAGCCAGACTTATAGCATGCTGATGATGGCAGTAGAAAAATGGTTCCTTAACTTTCAGTTGCAAATAAATAAAGTTAGAAGATCTTACAGTATCAAGTGATCTTAAAGTTCTAGAACTGAGAACCTTTTTAGATACATCAGACTAAGAGTTAAATAGAGTGTTTTGATCAAATATGAATATAAGAACACACTTATGTTAGGTGACAATTATACATAGTAATGAGAATTTTATCAAATTATACATTAAAGGCTTTTTTAAAACAATTATTTTAAGTGCATTTCATATCTAAACATATGTTAGGAAGTAGCAGATAACAGTAGACTTTCTAAAAATGTTGCATATCAAAATAATAAAGAAAAACAGTTGATTAATGGTTCCTATTTTGATTTTAGGTAAGGATACTTTACATTGAGACCTGCTGATTTAAACCTCTGAATGAAGACATCGAATAGTTTATCAGGTTTAATTTTATTTTTCCTCCCTTCCTTCTTTGCATTTTTCTTTCCTTTTTGTTTCTCCTTCCTTCTTTCTTTCTGTGATAATCAATCATCTTTAAAATAAATCCATAATTCTGAACATTTAAAGTTAGAATTATATTGTCACCATACATGTAAAAGCAATTATCCATATAATATAGTCAAATTAACTGTCTGGTGGTTCTAATGTGCTTGGCAATGTTGTTGAAGGGGTGACTTGATCATTAATAGCAAGAAATGTAGAACATATTAAGAAAGTGAAACTTTGAGCAATAACAATAATGAAAGAGAATGCTATTAAATATCAGATATAAATAGTTTCTAAAACATCACCTTATTTACACAAACTTCTCAGGTAGGTATAATTCAATCCAAATTGCAAATGAGAAATTTCTGGGGATCACTTACTGCCTACCTCTTGTGTTTCCAGATGCAGAGACCCACATTAGAGTAACCTGCTGAGCACTAACAACCTTACTCCTAGGGAAATAATGATTTTGTTCATAAGTCATGGAGAAAGAATTGGTTGTGCCTGTTTAAGCTTCTTTCTCCCAACTTTCTTAAGGGATCTGATTGTCTGCAGACAGGGTGGATTCTTACCAGCAGTTTTGGTGATGGAGACATTTTGCATAAAGGCATCATTCTCAAGGTTGTAGACTTGCAGCTGTAGATTTTCTTATGACCAGGCCAGTCTGTCTAGTCCACCATGACAGGTGGTGGTTGGTGGGTGGGGAAATACAACCACTGTCCGCTTGCACCTTAGCTATGTCTTACAAAATCTTTATTAGTAATGAAGGGCCTTTTTCATCTCCATAGGCATGATACCTATGTCTAACTTATATTTACATAGAAAAGTGAAAGATGAGATTTATTGACATTCTTATCCCTCAAATTCTAAAAATTGGGTCTCAGAGAAGGGATTGTTCTAGGTCACATAACAGTAAGTGGCAGAACAATTACACCAATGGTGACTATAACATGTTTTATAGAGATTCTAGGAAGAGAAAGATTGGTTATTAAGTGGTGACCAACAACGTCTGAGGTGTAATGTTGATGTCTCAGTGTCTCCTGGGAACAAGGAAAAGGCTGAAGGGAGGAAGTGGAACAGTGAATGCATTTATCCGTTATATACATTAAATATGGAAACCTTATTCATTACATATATTATTTATTTTGAAATCAAGATACTTGCCATTTTACACACCACTTTTTTAAAGTGCTCTGGACTGGAATAATTAATTGAAGATTGCTGGAAGAAGGAAGACTTGGTGGCCCTCAAATGCTCCTTGTTTTTCAGGATTTATTTATTTATATTTTATATGTGCTATTAAGAGTTGCTTAAATTGCATTTAGGGATCCCCTGCAAACATCAGGATTCACTTAGATAATATTTCCATCTTCAAAAAGTAACAGTCCAGAGGAAGCATAGGTATAAGAATGAATTCCTCTTACATCTTTAAGCATTTTTTAAAATTCAGCAAGAATCAATTATAGATACGGAAGAATCAGAGACCTGATATTGCTGCACCAAAGGAACTCTGGCCTCTCTGTTTCTTATCTTTTTAAGGTTTATTATGTTTTCATTTATGATTGCTTAGTTTTAAGTATATGCTTGCAACTTTCTCACAATTACCTAACTGAAGAGTGTATCATTGACATTTTCCATCTTACGCTTGCATATGAATATGTGAACCCCAGTTAAATGATATTCTCAGATACAAATTTTGTTATATACCCCAAATCTCTGCTCTTAACGGAGTTCTGCTGCCTTCTCTATATCATTTTCCCAGTACTGCATTCTACCCACATCTGCTCATGTCTACTCACAGCTCCAGTCAGCCACCCTAGAGAACGTTCAAAGCTTGGGAAAGTCTATGATTAGAAGGGTTGAAAGCGAGAAGCTCCAAAAATGCCTGAAAAATTTCCTTTTTCTCATGCCTGATTTCTAGAGTTGAGGTGATACCTTTATCTCTTTCTGATGACCAGCACTTTAAGGTAACTTCTAAACATCTATATTAAAAGGCAGTATGAAAAAGACTACTAAGTTATTAGAACATATTTGGCATTGTGAATGGATCAATTCTTTAGCAAAATAAAACTATAGTATGGGCCGAGCATGGTGGCTAACACCTCTAATCCTAGCACTTTGGGAGGCCAAGGTGAGCGGATTGCCTGAGGTCAGGAGTTCAAGACCAGCCTGGGCAACATGGAGAAACTTTGTCTCTACTAAAAATACAAAAATTAGCCAGGTATGGTGGAAGGCAACTATAATCCCAGCCACTTGGGATGGGGAGGCAAGAGAATTGCTTGAACCCAGGAGGTGGAGGTTGCAGTGAGTTGAGATCACACCATTGCACTCCAGACTGGGCAACAGATTGAGACTTTGTCTTAAAAACAAAACAAAACAAACAAACAAAAAACTATAGTATGTTGAAGAAACATGATTAAAATAGACAAGGAAAGGTTATCTTTTTATTCGCATCTATGCACCGAGAGTGGTCATTGCCTACCCATTACAGTCTAACCAATCTATACTGCCTTTTAGCTCACACTTTTCTCTGATATATGTTCTACCAAAAAGAGAGAGCGAGAGAGAAGTCATCTCTTTTATTTATACACAAAATCTCAAACGTAATATCTATATTGAGAATGAAAGGGACACTTTCCATCCCCTTTCAAATCTATCTCTCTTTTTAATCTAAGCATTTCCATTGCTATCACTGCAGGGCTAAGGAAATAAAATGTAAGACTGAATCAGGAAGGCTTTCCCACCACTTGGACTATGAGTTGAAAGGAGACCAGAAGACAGAGATAATAGGAGAGGATTTAATGGAAAGGAACATCTTGATTGTCCTCTTGCCTTTTTCTCCCTTCTATAGTTCTCATTTTAAACACTATAGTTTATCCCTGAATTTCAGGGGGTTTGGTGGAAGAAAAAGGATAAACCCTTGTAGCAGATCAAGAAAACAGGAATTAATAGGTTTGTAATATGCAAAGATTGGAGAAGGCAACAGATAGTATCCCTTGCTATACTTAACATTTTACTTTATAGTATAAATTCTTTGAAAATTAGAGTCATAACAAATATATAATTTGTAATTAATATCTTAATGATATAATGCAAAGAAGGGGAAGGAATAGGCCTCTTCCCCACAAATGCAAAACAATATGATACCAGACGATTTTTTTAAAAAAAATGGAATATGCTTAAGTATCTTTTGTTTAATTCTGAGAATGAAATTAGAAAGTAAAGTTCTTACCAGAGAAAAGAAAGAGCTATGAAGGCTGGCAGAATCTTGCCATTAGCCCAAGCAAATTAATGCAGAAAGAGGAAGCACAATACCACATGGTCTCACTTACAAGTGGGAGCCAAACACTGAGTCCACATGAACACAGAGAGGAGGAACACAGTCTTACTTGAGGGCAGAGGGTGGGAGAAGAGTGAAGACTGAAAAACTGCCTGTGAGGTTCTGTGCCCACTACCTGGGTAACAAAATCATTTGTATACAAAACCCCAGTGACAAGCGATTTACTCGTGTAACAAACCTACACATGTACCTCCTGAATCTAAAATAAAAGTTGGAAGAAAAAAATGAATCTTGCAGAACAGATGAAGAAGAGGACCATGACTACAGATACAAGGTTTAAAATAAAATACTAGGATGGATGACTAAAAGTAATTTTAAGCTCAATAAAATAATAAGTGTCTTAAGAAAACATAAATTGTCAAGAAGCAATCATAAACCTGAATAAATCATTATAGAAAAAGTCTTAAAGGTTATTAATTTTCTGAAGTAGAGGAGACAGGTTTAGATTGTTTTATAGGCAAATTGATTCATTTGTTTATTCAAGGAGTATTAATTGAATTCCTAATAGATACCAGGCATGACTCTCAAGAACCTTTAAGGAAAGGCGGTTCTCATACTTTACAAATTATAAAAATTGTTGCAGAGAACCACCTCTTGTTTGTTAAAAGTATTTGCTTCCTCTGAGTAACATCGGTTACATCTCATGTCCTTCTCAATACAGGCATATGCCAAATCACTTGTTTCACTCTTACCAAACTCAGGTCTAGTGGATTATTTGCAAAAATGTTTCCAGCAATTTTATCCATCCTCGTTTGTACTCTCCTTTGCATTATAACTATCTCAGTTTTTGAATTTAGGTTGGTCTGTGATTTGCTTTGTCTGACAGAATATGATGAAGTGATATTTTATGGTTTTCTTGCTCAGCATTTAACTGGTCTTGCAGCTACTGCTCTCCACTGCACACTGCTACCACCACTGAAGAACCCTATGGTAGGAGACACTTGGCCCAGATAAGTCAGACCAATTCAGATCATGGAGCCCCAGGATCTGAACCATGGGATAACTGCAGCCACGGGTGTAAGCCCAGTCACCACTACTTAGGACATAGACAACCTGTCTTACCTGAATTGGGGCTACATTGCTGACCCATAGAGTCACAATCAAATGAATGTTTGCCATCTTAAGTAACTAAATTTGGGGGCGATTTGACATAGCAAGACGTAGTTGAGAGAGAATTTGGATTTTGAAATGGGGTGCTGCCTTAACAAAATCTGAAATTTGTGGCATTGACTTTGGGATCAGGTAGTAGGCAAATGCAGGAAGAATGACATGAAAGCTTCTCTAGGAGGTCTGAGGGAGCACAATGTCTGTGGAATAATGATCAAAACTGCTTCCTGGAGTAACTTGGAAGTTTTATTTTGCAGTCAGTAGGTCAATTGCATGCTTTGGGCGTTCATGTATTTTTGGTAATATTAAGCTTACTATATAGTATTTGGCTTTTGGTGCTTGCACATATATTGCTCCTATGAGAGATTTCTTTAATTCAAAGATATGTTTCTTCCTTGTAAGAATTTGTAGTTACATTGAGAAGTTTGGATGAAAGACAATTTTATTTTATTTCAATGTTGTATCCTAATTTTAAACCCTTTTGCATTCATTCCCATTTGATATTCACAAAAAAACAAGAGTATGCAGTGAGAAGGACAGGTCTCATAACCACATGTTAATGAAGAAGCTGACACACCAAGGGTGTTAAGGATCTGAAGAAGATCAGATAGCACAGCAGATTCAAAGATAATGCCAGCTCCTGATCTTTTCTGGTGCTGTTTACACAACGATACTTTAACACTGTAAGAAATGCCGATCAATTCTTGTATCACTTTAAAGATGCATGCTTACTGTCTCCAGGCATCCTTTGCTTTTGAGTTTCTATTTGCCTCATATAGTTTAAGTCATTAACTCCTAAAGGATAGGGCATATATTTTGAAAATTCTTTTCTCAGACATGAGGAACCTTAGTAAATTACTTTTGATGGTTACTTTCCACAAGGCAAGACTTTTAAAATACCAAGCTCCTATTTTCTTGTGGTAAAAAGAATAAAGTTTATATCCCATTACACCATTTCTTCTTACATACCAGAAGTCTAGTGAGGTAAACAGAAAAGAAGGAAGGGAGGGAGGAAGGGAGGGAGGGAAACAAGGAAGGAATGAAGGACAGAAGGAAGGAAGGAGAAAAAGGCATAAGAAGGAGGAGACAAGAAGGGAGCAGAAAATAGGAGAGAAGAAAAAACAGTGACAGGGAAAGAAAGGAAGAAAGAAAAGGAGGAAGTGAGGAAGAGGCACAAAGGGAGAGAGGGAGGAAGGGAGAGAGAGAACGAAGGAGGAAGGGAAGGAGGGAAGGAAGAGAGAGAGGAAGAGAACAAAACCATCAATAAAATTAAAATAGTATGTGAACTAAGCCTTGAATATTTTAGTATCAAATGATCCTTAGATTTCATTAAAATGTGGTTCCATTTATTAAATGCAATTATAGCTATGCAGATAAAACATGTTGATTCAGCTGTATGTATCCAAGGTCTATGCTAATGTTTTTCCAAATCCAAGTGACAAAGCCGGTTTCTAAATGGCTTCTTTTTTTTTCAAATTCCACAAACAAATATTTAAGTTGCTTTGACTATTTCTAGTAATTTTGTACCATACTAAGAAATAATCATATATTATGCTTTAAGATCAAAATGTGATGAATTTTCCAAAATTATTTTAGGAGAATAAATTGCTTTATATTTCATTATTTAGAAATGTAACAGCTTCTTTTAACCTCTTTCTTTCACTGAAAACAAAGGCCGGGGCTGTGAGGGCGGCTGGAAATGGAGAGTAAAAATTTAAACAAAAAAAAGTATATATTTCCAATCCACAGAACAAGTATATTAAATAATGTTTTTTTCCAAAATAATTATTCAAAAAGTACCACTTAGTGACAAATTTGTCTGCATTTTAAAATGAAAATGGAATTAGTCATTTGTGACTTCAGGTTAATTTTTAAAGTCTTTTCTTAGATCACAAATAAATTCAGAGTAATAGAAGGCATAAAAACAATTTTAGTAAAACATCAGTATTAATATAAATAATGATGATGTACCATTATAATAACAGCTACTATTTGTTGAGAATTTAGCATACACTAGAAATTGTGCTTAATTATTTATAGGCATTTTGCTTGCAGTGACAATAGAGTCACTGAAATCACTGATCCCATGAAAGCAATCAGATATATAATGATTAAAATTGTATAAAGTTCTTTCACACTCTTCCTCCTTGATTATCTCAACAATACTCTGTCGCTGGCAGAGCAAATAGTACTTGTTGTAATTTACACTGAGCGTCAGAGATAGTAAACGATGATCTCAGATTCAGATTGAAGTAACAGTTCTTGAACACCAAAACATGCCATATGTTTTCCTAATTGCTTTTACGTGTCCTTCAGCATCCTGATAGTCGTCCCATGGAATAGATTCAAAGAAGTTTTGTAACTTTCCCAATGTGGCATGACTTGAAAACTTACACATCCGTGTTTTAACTTAGAACTTCTGGTTGTAGGTCAACCAAAAGACCCCGCCGATCATTGTGTTGCCAGTAATTATCAGCGCTGGATATTTGCATAGGTGCGGAATACACTAAAACTTCACTTTCTCAGAACATGTGCACTCTGATTAAGTTCCATTTAATAGTGGTGAATGTGTCATAAAAAAAAACCTGAACTTTAAACCTTGTAAATACAATTTTGTTTAAGTATGTGAGTGATTGCCAATGTGTTTACTTCTTTACCTCCAGAGAATTTAGTCCATCCTGATGCAAACTCTTTTTGGGACAGGGAGGCATTGGACACTGAGTCAACCGACACTCCAAAGTAAGCAGCCATTCTTCTTGAACTGTCAGTAGCTACGTGACTACTAACTTGCACAGTGTTACTTTGGTGCATTAAGTGATACTTTTTTGGCTTGAAATAGTTAATGATTCTCCTGATTGCCTAATTTACTCATTGAGAATAGTCTTTACTCAGAGAAGCTGGCTGAAAACAAAATACAATGTGCCAGATGCTTTGATTCTCCTCACGGAAGACACCTAGAGATCTGCAAAAGAGCAATTTCTCCCTTTTCTCTCTTAACCTGAGGGAATTACAGGACATGGAGTAATTGGATTTGAATCCATACAATATTGTTATTGTTCCTTCAGCTGGCTTTTGAGGGGTCAGAGGAGCCATAGAACAGTAAAGACACTTAAAAACAGAACGTTAAAAGCAATGCCTATTTTACTTGAACTGAAATTCATGAAACTATTTTGAAAGTGAATGGCTTATATTTTTGACTTATTAAAGAGAATACAGGAAGCAGCATATAATCTTTATTAGAAACTTCAAGTGTATAATTCTAACAGAAAACAATAATTGATGTATAAAATTATCTTAGATTAGTCTAGCAGGTAGATCTATTTTTTCTAACAAAAAATGGCCTATGTGCAAGTCACTTGATAATTTTCTTGGTTCAGCCTATTCTCACCCATCCAACAAACCTTTGGTCAGTTACATTTTTCCTGTGCTCTTTTAAAGAAAATGTAGTTAAAACAGGAAAAACCAAAAGCCATGTATATAGCAAATATATTTTTTTTAATTTTACTTTGTTAGGAGGAAATATGGAGACAGATATTTTTGAAATGTCAAACTAGAATTTCTGGCCCATGTGTTGAATTATATGACTATCGAAGTAGTTAATAGGGCCTTGGACTTTACTACTAGAATTATAGGATTCCTATGAAATCAAGGAATAAGTATTTTGGGACAACAATGCCAAATTATAGATTGCATGGAGGACAATAGGTAGAATGGTGAAGGAATGAGAAACCAGTCCATATGAAGAAAACTGAAAGAACTCATAAGCCTGGCAGCTCAAGTGAAATTAGGACCAAGAAAATAAAATGAACAGTTTCAGAAACACCTTCTTTTACAGGGTTGGAGAAAGAAAGTTGAAAGATTTATTGGTAGGGTAGGAATCAAATTTGAAAAAAAAAAAATTATCACAGAAAATTGGGATAAGACAAGGAAGCAAAAAAGAAACAGTCCACAGTTTGAAGGGCAGTAGAGGTAAAAGAGGATATAGAATGTAACTATTTCATTGTTTTGGTAGTGAAAAGCTCAGTGAATTTTTAGCAAAATTGTGGACATAGCAACCAAATACAAAGTGATCAAGTAATACTTGGCAAAGAAGACATAAATCAGGAAGTATATAACTTATTTCAAGATTTTTACTGCAACTTGGAATGTTCACCTTTTAAAAATTCATTATAAATTTGCTAAAAAAGCAAAAGGCACTTTGTCACAGGGTTTTGACTTGAAAGGCAAAAACGCTGCATTGCAACCTTAAAGTAATTTCTTCTCTTTATTTTCCACGATGAATGTGAAAAACTTTTTATAACAATAGATCCTTTGTAATCTGAGATATACCAAGTGGAGGTACACACAGCGTGTATTTGGAAACATATGTTACTGTGCTTGCCCAGGTAATTACACAAAGGAGGCCAAATTGTTCAAGAGCCCATCACCCTGTGAATAAAAGAACAGTCAAATATAACTCCCTGTGTCAGTTACCAGACAAATGTGCTTGATACCTCCTGCCTCCCTGATATGCTGGCCACAGTGGATAAGTGAGAACCAGCTTTTCATTGTTGAACTCAGAGAACACAGAATAATTTCATTGTAGTAACTAAAATTGACAAAATGTTTGAAGGTATTTAATCTAATGTCTTAATTGTACAGATAAAGAAACATGGGTTTCACAATGTTATATGAAATATCTGAGGTCATTTTCCAGGTTCTCAGAAAAGCTAGGAGTATAACCCACATAATTGTATTTTAAATTCCACAACCATCTGGAAACTGTTCCTTTTAGCTGCCTTTTCTCTCTTGGTTTCTACAATCAAATCAACATTTAAAAACCACAAGTTAATGTATGATTTGGCATAAGCATAAGGATGAGAAGGGGTAGGGATGTGTTTGAGATAAAATGGAGTTGAAAACAGTCAAAGTACAGGGAATAATGTCACAAGTATAAACCAGAGCATACATATATGATTCAAAGAGCTGAAACATGCAAAACCATGCCTGTTAAAATGGAACTTGAAAAATAATTAGAAGGAAAACATTCCATGTCTATGCCTGAAGGTATATTTATGTGCTTCCATTATGTACTTAGCTACATAATGTTTTATGTACTAGGTGTTTTGGAGGATTCATGAGAAATACAAATCATGGCCCCTGTCTACAAGGTGAATTATTATTCACTTAAATAATTATAAACAGGTCTTACATAGCACTTATTAAAACTCAGTCACTGTTGTACTGCTTTTTGCATATTGCCACTCACAAGTCTGTGACATAGAGAGGTACTATTATCTCCATTTTAGAGATGAGGAAACAAGGTAAAAACAGTTCTATGTTAGTTTCCTAGGACTACTATACAAAGTGCCACAAAAAGAATGGCTTAAAACAACAAAATGTAATCTCACAGTTGTAGTGAGCACAGGTCGAAAATCAAGGTGTCAGAAGGGACATGCTTCCTCTAAAATCTGTGGAAGAGAATTCTTCCGTGCACCTTCCTAGCTTCTCATGGTGACCTTCAATCCTTGATGCTCTTTGGCTTGTAGATCAGTCACTCAATCTCTGCCTCTGTTGTCACATGACATTCTCCCTGTGTGACTCTGTCTTCGTATAAAGACACAGAACATAGGATTAAAGTCCCACCCTATTCTCTACTCCAGTATGACCTCATATTCCCTAATTACATCTCCAACAACCCTACCTTCAAATAAGGTTACATTCTGATATACCAGGGTTAGAACTTCAACATTTCTTTTTGGGGGACACAGTTCAACCCATAACCTGTACCTTGTCCAAGTTTACTCAGCTACTCAGAGAAGAAGCCAACACAGTCTGTCCAAAGACAATGCCTTCAACTACTATGCATTACATAATTAACTACTGCAACTAGGATCTTCTGACTGTGCATTGTAATACTTCAAGGATACTGAGGAATTGGGGATACAGTGAGGCACTGGAGATCCATTGAGACCATGAACAACTAGTTTAGTTAGAGCAGAGGGGTGGCAAAAGCTTCTTCAGAAGGTGAGTACATGAGGAGAGACATAGAGACCGGATTAAAACCATGGAAATAAAAAAGAAAAGGTCATGGAAGAAAATACTATTTTTAGAATCCTATGATTGGAAAAGTTCCATGAAAGGAAAAATAACTTTAGTGGTAGACAAAAATGAGCCTATCTAATTTACCTGTATGTTTGCAATGTGTTTAAACCTGCAACACAACCATACCTGCAATATTATTTATTCTAGATAGTTAACTTTTTCTTTTAAAGGAAGAAGGGTTTGGAAATGATTATCAAAGTAGGAGTGACATTATAATTTGGAAATTGATAGATCTGAAATCTAGTAATAGTAAACAGGGAATCTGAGCTAACCTTGCCACTGAGAACCACTAAAAAATTGTGCATAAAAAAAAAAGTTCAGCTAAAAGACACTGGTAAGGCATAATGAGAGTAAATAATTAGTAAGCTAAGATCTGGGAGAAGACAGAAATTCACATACGTGAGCCAGACATTTTGGCTTATTTTTCCTCTAGTAGTCATTTTGCAATTCCAGAAAGGAAAAAATAACATAATAGACTGAGCAAGAATTTTGAGAATGCATCATGTTTATGGGGACAATTGGAATTTAGGACTCAACAAGTTTTGGGAGCTCAGTGAAACCTCTGTATGTGTGGTAGGGATTTCTAAGGCTGAACATTAAAACTAAGGGTAAAGTGGGAATGTACTAACTCCCATATGAATTACAGCATATCATTGCATCATCTCAATTCCTGCAATACTGTTAACAAATTTCTACATTGCTAGTGTCCACAGAAGTCTGCCTGAAAAAAAACTAAGGTAATTTCTGGAGAAAGATGGTATTAGCCTAGTTCACAAATTATTTCTGTAGGTAATATTTCAAAGACATTCTTCAGGACAAAATAAAAAATAACCAGACACACAAACAAATATCATAAAGTTAGCAGTAGAAACAGACAATTAAACAGAAGCATATGCTCTAGATGTGGAGTAAATCACAGATTTTAAAATAATGATGCTTATAGCATTAAAAGAGGTAAAAATGATGGTGAGAATTAAGACAGACAATTAGGAAAAATGAAAAAGGAATTACCAAGCCAAAACCCCTGAAATTTTAGAATTTCTAAGCACAAAAAGGCAAATTAAGACCTCAATGGATTAGACACAGTCAACACAGAGAAAAAAGGACTGGAAAAGACATCAGAATACACTAACTAAAATAATTCAAAGGTGGGAAAATCAGAATAACAAGTAAGAGTCCAATAAGAAAGAAGAATGAGACAGAAGTAACATTAGAGAATTTTTTTTTTAATTTTATTTTTTCTTGCATTTTAGGTTTTGGGGTAGATGTGAAGAACATACAATATTGTTGCATAGGTACACACGTGGCAGTGTAATTTGTTGCCTTCCTCCCCTTCACCTATATCTGGCATTTCTCCCCATGCTATCTCCCCCCAACTCTCCACCCCCCACTGTCCCTCCCCTATTTCCCCCCAACATACCCTAGCGTATAGTGCTCCCCTCCCTGTGTCCATGTTTTCTCAGTGTTCAACACCCACCTATGAGTGAGAACATGCGGTGTTTGATTTTGTGTTCTTGTGTCAGTTTGCTGAGAATGATGGTTTCCAGGTTCATCCATGTCCCTACAAAGGACGCAAACTCATCGTTTTTGATGGCTGCATAATA
>CAUYQU010026474.1:0-21480 GCA_963574635.1 Cheracebus regulus | reverse complement strand
AGTTGAAGGGAGTGCCTTCTCCCCTTTCCTGATGTGCATGCAGAAGGCTTTTTCAAAGCTCCTCTCTGGTCTTTGTTCCTTCATCTTCTCAGAAGTGAGCGGCCACAGGAAGTGGGCACTGTGCTGCTTGCCCCCCACCCCTAGCAGAGGGATCACCTGCCCTGGTCCAGGTAGCAGATCACAATCAGTTTCCTCTGCCTGGCTTGATGCAGTAGTGAAAGATCTCTGCACCTCTATCTTTGTGTGTATGTGTGTGTGTGTATGTGTGTGTGTGTGTGTGTGTGTGTTCAACTTGTTCAAACCTTGAGTGAGGAGTAAGGTGCTATTTATTGGGGAGGTGTTCAGAGACCTCAATTTTCTTCTGCTTGGATCAAAAGCTACAGTCACCCATAAAGTCAACATATCACTTGGACTAAGGCACAACCTGCCTGTCCATATCAGAACTGTTAAAGACAACTACACAACTATAAAGAACCTATCTGGTCTAATCCAGGTGTCTAGAAACTACTCAGGTTAAAGTGTAATTCCCAGGGTCACAGCCAAAGGCTCTTGCTGCCCCTGAAACCAGTCCATGTACCAATGTGGCTTCCTGAATTCCACATCTATTTTTCTCTTCCCCAGTACACCAAATATTAAGGCTTTGTGAAGAAATCTCTAGCAAGTGGCACACTGCTACTTTTCCTAGGTTTTGAACAAGTTGTGAAATAAAATAAAAAGTAAAGATAAAGGCCAAAATAGCAAGTTTGTTACTTCTAAAAGCCAGGTGGAAAATGTGGCCTTGGGTCTATTAGACAAGTGCCTTCCTAGTACTAAACCCCTAAACCTGGCAGGTGTATCCACCCAGTCCCAGGCAGCATAGAGGGTCCTGCCCAAGTGAGACTTATGTCTTAGAAGAGCACAGAACTTTTGCCCTCTGAAGTCAGACTTGACCCCAAGAAGAAGAAGAACAAAGCCCAATGCAGTTATTCTTCCTAAGTTTACCTATCAGAAGAGTCAGCATGTGAAAAGCTGAAGAAAGGTCATGTGTGCTTAGGGGAAAATTCCTTCTCCTGGGGCCCAGGAGTGGAGAAAAATGAGTTCCCTTCTAACTCTATTTGTTCAGTCACCCAAGCCAGAAACTAAGGCATCATTATCTCCTCCTACCTGTCCACCTCACATATGACTATTTAGTCACTATATCCTGTTGACACCAAATTTACTTTCTAAGTAAACTTCAAATCTGTCCACTTCTCTCCAACACCGCTGACAATACCCTGGTCCACGCCGTCTCTCTCCTAGGCAACAGCCGTAACTTCCTCACTTGTCTCCTTGCTTATATTCTGCTCCCTCCCCCAATCCATTCTTCCCTTCTCAGAGTAGTCCTTCCAGAATGAAATTCTGGTCCTATTATTGATCTTCTTAGAACTCTTCAGCTCCTTACAGTGCTGCCTTCAATCTTCAATCTCATGTCTCCCTCATTCCTCCTCATTCTGGGCTTCAGTTATATTGACCATCTCCCGTGTCTCCAGTGCATTCTGTCCATTCATGCCCCAGGGCCTTTATGCATGCAGTTTGCTGGTTTGTTCTCCTGCTCCTTCTTTACTTTTTTACCTGGATAAATTTTAATAATTTTTTAAGTCACAAGATGGGATCATATACAATATTCATGGATAGGCAGTCTTAATATCATGAAGATGTCCAGATCCAATAAAATCCCAATCAAAATTCCAAAGTGCTAAATTTTTAATGGTATCTTCTAAAATGATTCTAAATATGTATGTTGTACTAAAGCCTGTAGAATAGCCAGGATATTTCTGATAAAGAACATCCAGGAGGAGTGACTTATGCTAACAAATAACAGCACTTATTTTGATGCCAGAATAATTCAGTTATGGAAAAATAGACTAATGGAGTCCAGAAAAAAGATTCATACACAGATAGACAATAGACTTGCATATCAAGACAATGGAAAAGGGAAGGGTTTTTTTGTTTTGTTTAGTTTTCTATTTTGTTATTTTGTTTTTAAATAAATAATGCTGTTTCAATTAGGTATTCATATAGGAAGAAGTACAGCTTGATGCCTATACCTTATTCCATTCTCAATGAGGCAAGTTACAGCTAGAAGAAGATATAATATATTTAAGGATTAGTATCAATAACATAAAGAATTACAACTGGGCCAGGGTCAGTGGCCCATGCCTGTAATCCCAGCACTTTGGGAGGCCAAGGCAGGTGGATCACATGAGTTCAGGAGTTTGAGACTAGCCTGGACAACATGGCAAAACCCCATCTCTAAAATTAAAATAAAATTTAAAAAAGAATTACAATCATAACTCAAGGTAACCAAATGATTGCTAATTAATTAATAATAAAATTGGATCACACATGGACCAAAAATGAAAGTGTATTATAAAAATATATTAGTCTGCTCAGGCTGCCATAACAGAATGCCAAAAACCAAGTGGCTTAAACAACAATAATTGGTTTCCTCACAGTTCTGGAGGCTGAAAGTCCAAGATCAAAGTGTCAGGAGAGTTGGTTTCTGGTGAGGGCACTTTTCCTGGCTCATAGATAGATGGCTTTCTTCTTGCTGTGTCTTTACGTGGCCTTTCCTCTGTACCCTTGAAGTCCTGGTATCTCTTCATCTTCTTATGATGACACCAGTCCTCTTGGATTAGGGCTTCTTCCTTATGACTTCAATTAATCTTAATTACATCCTTGAAGGTCCTGTCTCCAATTAGAGTCAAATTGGGGGATAGAGGTTCAACCTATGAACAGGAGGGAAACAAAATTTAGTCCACAACATGAACTAAGGATGGTGCTTCATACAATTCTGTGCACCTAAAACTCAACATTAATAAGACCATATATAGTGAAAATATTTGAAAATAGGGACTAAGCAGACACTCACATGTACATGTTCATAGTAACATTCACAATAGCCAAAGGTGGAAACAACCCAAGCATCTATCAACAGATGAACAGATAAACAAAACGTGGTATATCCATACAATGAAATTTTATTCAGCCATAAAAAAATGTGAATCAGCTTTGATACCTGCTACAACATGGATGAACCTTGAAAATATTATGCTAAGTGAAAGATGCAGACACAAAGGATAAATTTCATATTAGGCAAATTCATAGAAACAGAAAGTAGATTAGAGGCTACAGGGGGCTGGGAGAGGAGGGAATGAGGAGTTATTGCTTAATGGCCAGTTTGTTTGGGAGGATGAAAAAAATTTGGGAAAAGATAGTGGTGGTGGTTACATAATGTTGTGAATGTAATTAATGCCACTGATTACATGTAACCAATATGTACTTAAGGATGATTAAAATGGCAAACAGATATAAATATGCTCATAAATATCTATGAAATAGATATTTATATAAATATCATGAAATATATATTTAAATATACTCATAAATATATATTTATATGGTATATATAAATATATAAAAATTATAAATATATATTTATATGGTATATATAGAAGATATGTACCATATAAAAATATATACTATATATACAAAATATATATATATGCTAGCATGTGTGTATGTGTATATATACTATATACAAATATATACATATATACAAATATATATGCTATATGTGTGTGTGTGTGTGTGTATATATATTTACCACAGTAATAAAATAAAAAGACCAAGGCAAATCCCTTTCCTTGTCTTCCACAGCACCTATATGTCTTCATAACATTTATGCCAGTGGTTCTTTATTTGTTTGTCCAACTTCAAGTCTGCTCAACAAATTAATAAATAATCGTTAAGTAGTTGAATGAACAAAAAGCAGGAACCACATTAGCCTTATTTTCTGCTACATCTACAACTTCTTGCAGGGTAACATACACAATTAACTATTTCTGAAATCAATGAGTTGGCAGAACAATGCCTGAATTCATCAACAAAGGGCAGGGGAGTCGCATCAGTTACTAAGTACATCACGTATTCTTTGTTCCTAGCGAAGTGCCTGAGACCTAGCAGGCACTTGGTGATATATTTATCAAGTGAATGAACACATGAATGAATTAGTGAATGAATGAATTGGTGTCCAGGGTACAGAAGGAGGGAGGTGACAGTCCTGCTGCCCAGGTATGGTTAGGGATAAGCTGAGAGTTTGATCCACATGCTAAGAGGAAGTACAGAGACAATGAGCATTAGACAGAAGATTTCTGCAAATGTTGAAGGAACTGGAAAAGGTGTGACACTCTGTCTTCAAATGTGTCTTTAAACATCTGCCAGGCTGTCACTGGGAGGAGGAGGCAGACGTATTCTCAGGTCCCCAAGGAACCAGCAGAGGAAGCTTCAGCAAGGCAGATCTGGGCACAATGTAGAAATGAAGATCTGCACACTTTGTGCACGAAGCACATGTGAAGTATTTTGTAAGTTGTTTAACATACATTCACACCTCCCCAAACCAGGCATGATTTCCCCACACTTTATAGATGGAAGATGATGTGCCTTGCTCAAAGTCACAGATAGAACAGGACAAGCTAGGACACAAACCCAGGGCCAGCTGACTTCATGGCCTACAGCGTAGAGCTGACCAAGAAAAAAGGCATAGGCTTCCTCGTAAGATTGTGAGTTCTCCATCACTGAGCTGGCCAAGGAGAGGCTTGGTTGATCACTTAGCTAAGAGAAAACACAAGGTGTAACTGAAAGGACAGACTGAACTAGAGTCTTGCTAGTTCCCTGACTATGGGTTCACCCACTCTCTTATTGGGTCCACCCCACCATCATAATGGCTTTTGAAACGTTGGTCTAGTGACCTTACTTTAAACAAGATCTATCTGTCCTCTGAGACCACACCTGACTTCAAGTGCAAGAATTGCAAATAGATTTTATGTTTCAATTTGATTCAATTGTTAGTGGCTGTCTGAAGTTCTGCCTTAAAAATAATTCTAAAGCTCTGTTTAGGCTTCATGGGAAAGTGTGCTTTGATTAATTAGTGATGTCTGTCATGGGTGCAGGGTAGTAGCTAGCAGACATTTGCTCTGTGTTTGCCATCCTTGCTCCAGGACATGCATTTTAACTCTGGAGAGCCTCATTGGATAATAGTGGTAAAGCCACATTCATCTAAGAAAATACCAAGTACATTGTCTTAGAGCCAGAAAAGGGATTAATTTTCAACATGGAGATTTGCAGCAGTCCAGATTCCAATTCCTAAACATTACTCAACTCCCTTCTTTGTGGGCTTGTTCTTTAATTAGGAAGCTCTGCAAACACTTCAAACCCAAGCCGTTTCCTGGCCATCCCAACCCAGTGCCTGTCCCTGCCAGCTCCCCAGTCACCCCAACCCACAGTCTCCTCAGAGCACCAGACTGGGTTTTGATCAAGCAAATTGAAATGTATATTTCCCACTGTGAAGTAAATAGCCATCCCCCATCACATCTTTATCCCTGAAGCCAATTAGAGCCATGGCTGCCTTCCCAAGAAGAACAGGAGAGCATCTCTGTCTCATCTCTTCTTCGGATGTTTGGAGGATGCCGTAGGCCCGCATCGTAGCCTGTCTAGGCCTCCAGAAAATCTGGGAGCCTTCCTTGAGCAAGTGACTTCAGGAGATTTCCTAGCCAGCCTTGCCTTCCCAATTTGCAGACACCTTCCCACAGGTGCCTCAGTGGTTAGGAGTGTGGGCCAGGCTCAGTGGCTCACACCTGTAATCCCAGCACTTTGGAAGGCTTGAGGTCAGCAGTTCAAGACCAGCCCAGCCAACATGGTAAAACTCCGTCTCTACTAAAAATAAAAAAATTAGCTGGGCATGGTGGCGCACACCTGTAATCCCAGCTACTCAAGGGGCTGAGGCAGGTGAATCGCTTGAACCCAGGAGACAGAGGTTGCAGTGAGCCAAGAGTGCACCACTGCCCTCTCGTCTGGGTGATAGAGTGAGACTCTCTCAAAAAAAAGAAAAAAGAGTGTGGGGTTTGGAGCCTGACCAATTTGGGTTCAATTTTTTCTTTCTTTCTTTCTTTCTTTTTTTTTTTTTCTGAGAGAGAATCTCGCTCTGTCGCCCAGGCTGGAGTGCAATGGTGTGATCTTGGCTCACTGCAACCTCTGCTCCCAGGTTCAAGCAATTCTCCTCTCTCAGCCTCCTGAGTAGCTGGGATTACAGGCATGCACCACCACCCTGGGCTAATTTTGTATTTTTAATAGAGATGGGATTCAAATCTTGATACTGCCATATACTTCCCATGTTACTTTGGAGATGTCATTTAGTCTGTCTGAGCTTGACTTTCCTCATTTCTAAAAGGGGAAGAATATTCTAAACCTCATGATGCTTTATTTATTCCACTGTCACTCATGCATATCCAGCATGCGCATCTGCTCCACGCCCCGGCCGCGGTTTACATTCAAGCCTTATCTGCTGCTCTTCTCTGTCTAAGGTTTGTGCCTTGTTAGGCATAACTTAAAAATTTTTTAAGCCAGAGACACTTCTGTTGGAATTTGTCAGTGTCTTCTCTGTCTGTCTAAGGACATTAAGTCATCTTGAAGTAGGTTGTTTTCTTTCTTTCCTGGGAAGAATCTCTGAAAGAAGGCCCCTTAGTAATGGAATGAGGTGCACCGAGGAGCTCACTCTCCCAGAGGAAAGGAACCAAGGGACCTTTTCTGAGGTTTGATCACGGCTGCACCTCCCAATATTCCAGAGCTGGTAACTGGGGGAAAATTTGGCACAGTAGGGGCCTGTTGGGGAAAAAGAAGCTTCAAGAGCCCAGCTTCTTCCTCATACCTGAGGTTCAGTGATGAAGTTTGAGAAGGGTCTGACTCAGGTCTGCTGGAAGCCACAGGAGAATACACCTTGAGCTGTGCTCAGCCTCCAAGCCTGGGCTGTGGTTTTTGTCTGGCTCAGAGGTGGCTCTGGCTAGAAGCCCCTCTTCCCAGAGGAGGATGTGCTGGAGGGAAAATACTGGAGTCAGAGAGTATAAACTAAGAACATTATCCTCAGGAACTGAAGAATCCCGGCAGCCTGCTGAGCATGCAGATCTGATACAGCAGCCATTAGCCAGCCACATGTGGCTACTTAAGACAAAAATCAAATTAATTAAAACGAAATACACTCGAACCTTTAGTCTTTCAATCCCAACTAGCTGCATTTCAAGGGTTCAATTGCCACATGTGGTTAGCGGTTACCTTAGATGGTACAGAATGATGGAACATGCCAATCACTGTAATACATTCTGCTGGACAGTGCTTATCTAGAAAAGAGTTTCTCAACATCGGCACTGCTGACATTTTGGACCTGATGCATTTTTATCCTGGGAGGCTGTCCCATGAAGGCAGAATGCTTAGCAGCATCTCTGGCCTTTACCCACTAGATGCCAGCAGCACCTCACCCCCAGCTGTGACAACCAAAATATCTCCAGGCATAGCAAAATGTCCTTTGGAGAAGGGGGAAATCGCCCCAGTTTCTGCCTAGGGAAGCCTATTTGAGACTCAGAGTTTAGGGTGTTTTATTATTATTGTTGGGAGCTGATCACATAGGCACTCTTTGGCTAGCAACTACCAACATTTCAGACTCTCATAAGGAAAACACATCAACACATTGTGCAAAGACTCTAGGCAGAGCAAAGAAACTTTATCACCTGAAGAGTGTTTTAAAGCCAAGTTCTACAACTCCAGCCAAGGGCCAACCTTGCAAGCAGGTTCTTCTAAAGATAGAAGCTTTGAGCTTGCTGTATTAATTCTTTTCTCCATTCCCATACCAAAGGCTACTACACTCTTTGTAACACTTTTCGTGCCTCCAGGGTAAAGCTGATTCATGGTCTCTAGGTCCAGTAGCTTCCTATGACTCCCTGTATCACAGGAGAAACCATGAGGGCCTTGCAACTGCCTGCATATTTCCTGCAACCTGTAAGCACCTTCAAGGCAGGGACCGGCATCGTGTGTTGGTGCTCCCAGGGCCACCACCCTGGAAGCAGATCTGGTGGTCCCTCAAAGAGGAGAGTCAAAAGCAGCCTGAGCTCCCATCCTCACTCTGCTGCCAACTGAGATCATATTTTTCCAGGTGGCTCATTGGCCGAGAATACTTGGAACAGACTACTGAGATCCCAGCTGGGCATTAGCAAGGCATCCTGAGGTGCCCGTGTGAACCAGGTGAGGGAGAGAGCCATCACTGGCTGGTGAATGATGCTTAGCCTCCCCTTAGGAGAAGGACACTGGTAAGATGCTACTGGGAAGAGATGAGGCAGAGGAAGGGGCTGCCTCAAAGTTCCCAGTCCTTTTAGTTGAAAAACAGGGTTCATACCCCATCCCCTCGACGTTGGAGTCCAGGTTACCTGCGTTGGAATTCCAGCTTGACCATTTCCTGTGAGATGTGGCAAGTGTCTTAGCTTCTCTGAGCCTCAGTTGACTCATCTGTAACATGGGAGTAATACCTCCTTTGTGAGTCTGTTGTCAAGGTCGCCTGAACTAAGACACATACAGCATTTAGCATAGCACCTCCCAGCACCCAGTAAGTGGAGGTAGTTGAGACCTCCATCATCATGGTCACTGAATGATTATTGTCAGGATTCATGGCTCCATTTGCCCTGCTCCTTTGAGCAATGAACAGAGGAGCAGAGGAAAGCCTTCCTGAGTGTCAGGCCCTGCCTGGCTGGGCCCATCCTTTGGGCAGTTCCAGCGGCCACAGGAGTGTTTGGCTTGGACTCCAGGGCTCCCTCCCATCCCTCAGGCCAATGTGGTCAGTTGGGCTTACCCTGGGAAAACATTTACCATCTCTTTCCAAATAAAAAACAACCCCAAAGACTTGTGCGTAACCATGGCAACTGCTTTCTGAGCAGGATTATTGTTACTTTATCAGAAAGTTCTCTTTTCCTTCAGCTTTTAGATGCTCCAAAGTTCGCTGAATTTTTAAGTGTAGTTTTCATAATATCTTGGAGCTAAATCTTCTTGCACTAGAAACTGTTCCCCAATCAGTAAAGAAAGCCTTCAATGAAGAGTCTAGAAATCTCCTCCAAAGCAAAGACAACTTATATTCCTTCAAGTAATCTTCTCCAAAGCAAAGACAACTTATATTCCTTCGAGTTCCTCACCACTTCTGTCTACTTTTACCCCTCGTGAGTATCATCTGGGATGTCAATGTCTTCTTGCTATGGATGACCAGCTTCGTCTCCTGGGTCTTCCCTAAGTTGCTCCACCCACAGAGCCCTGGGAAGCAGGAACTGTGGGCTCCTCAGAGCAGGCACCTGCCAGAGTCAGCCCTACAGCTGAGCTTCCAGGGCACCAAGCACAGATAAATGGTGAGTTGTTCAAGCCCATCCCAGCTTTCCAGACCAAGGGTGAGATTTTTTAACCTCCTTGGGCTCCAGTTTCCTCTTTGTAAAGGGGCTAATGATATAAGTTAAACACCTAACACATTGTCATGCATCTAATAAGGGATCTATAACTGAATGAATGGTTTAACTAATTAATTCCTTGCTGTGCCTCTTGCAAATTTCAAATGAAGAAATGACTGTAGAAGTTCGTTATAAGCTGCAAAGTGCTCCTAAGTTGCATGTGAGTATTGCTTAGGGTTGTTGGGGCTAATAATGAGAATGCCACCAGCAGCTGGCCCACTCTGCCAGCAGAAGGCCTCCTGCAAATGCTGCTCTGCTGTGCTCAGCTTCTCCATGCTTGCCTTGATCATTTGCACTCCTCACAGAGGAGAGCCCATGAGTCCAGCCTTGATAGATGACACTCCGAGCTCTTCCACCCTGTCTTTTTTCCTGGTGTCCTTCCACCCTTTGGCCTCTCGGGGTTCAGACTAAAAACCACTGCCTACAAGGAAGGGTGAAGGAGGGAACATAAATGCCAAAGCTGAGATTTGAGAATGGTAGTGATATGGTTTAAATATCTGTCTCCTCTAAATCTCATGCTGAAATGTGATCCCCAGTGTTGGAGATGGAGCCTGATGAAAGCTATTTGGGTTCTGAGGGAAGATCCCTCAGGAATGGAGTGGTGCCCTCCCTGTGGTAATGAGTGACCAAGAGACCTGATGGTTAGGTAGGCGCGGTGGCTCATACCTGTAATCCCAGCATTTTGGGAGGCCGAGACAGGTGGATCACCAGAAAATGGGAGTTCAAGACCAGCCTGGCCAATATAGTGAAACCCTGCCTCTACTAAAAATACAAAAATTAGCTGGGCATGGTGGTGCATGCCACGCCTGTAATCACAGCACTTTGGGAGACTGTGGAGGGCAGATCACAAGGTCAGGAGATCAAGATCATCCTGTCCAACATGGTGAAACCCATCTCTACTAAAAATAAAAACAATTAGCCGAGCATCATGGTATGTGCCTGTAATCCCAGCTACTTGGGAGGCTGAGGCAGAAGAATTACTTGAACCTGGGAGGTGGATGGTGGAGTGAGCTGAGACCATGCCATTGCACTCCAGCCTGGGCAACAGAGTGAAACTCCATCTAAAAAATAAAAAATAAATAAAAAAAAAAAATAAAAAAAAATCTGGGACCTCCCCAGCCCCTCTCCTGCTCCTTCCCTGGCCATGTAGCACACCTCCTCCCCTCCACCTTCCGCCATTATCTTAAGCTTCCTGAAGCCTCACAAGAAGTAGATGCCAGCACTATGCCTCTTGCAGTCTGTAGAACCATGAGCCAAAAATAAGCCTTTTTGATTTTTTTTTTTTTTTTTTTTTTTTTTTTTTTTTTTTACAAATTATGCAGCCTCAGGTATTCCTTTAGAGCAATGCAAAATGAACAGGTGGTTCATCTGACTTCATCTTGTTGTCCAGGGAGAAATAAAACCCCTGCGGGTTTCTCCATGAATTAACCCAGAAAAATTGGCCATGCTTTTCACCCCTTCAGGTTTAGAGCCTGCATAGAGGACATTCCTTTCCCAGCTGCTTAAGGTGAACAAGTCCTTGGATAGTAGAGGAGAGGAACAAGGTGACGGAGCCCAGACGGGAGGCTCCAGTCTGTTCCCGACACAGAAGCTGGCGGCAGCGCCATGGGGGAGACGCTGCACGCAGCTCGACAGGCTGCTCACAGCAGGGCCAGACGGTGCTGGACGGTTTCCAGCAAACCACAGAGACAGAGGCATTCGACCTGGAGGTGGCGTCAAGGGGACAGTGGGTGTTGCTGGGCTCCACAGAGCTACTTAGAGGGTAAACCCTTATCAGAGAAAGAAGGAGCCGGCTCTTGCTGTCACACTAGTGTCTCTTGTACTCGCTCCACTAAGACAATTGCCATTTTACAGCTAGGGAAACTGAGGCTCAAAGTAGTTGAGCAAATTGCTTAAGGGCCATGGCTAATAACTGGCCTGGTGGCTGCTGGAATGCCATCCCAGGGATGCTGTGGTCCCAGCTCTGACTCTCTCCTGCTCCAGGAAGCCCCAGCCAAGGTGGGAGCCCAGCCTTAGAAGAGTCTTGGAGGAAGGAGTGTTGCTGAGGGGAGGGTCAGAGCACACTGGGAAACAATAAGGTGCAGAAGGAGTGGGTGGAAGGTAGGGGAGTGGGCGAGGTCACTGGGGATCCATGTCCAGCCAGAAGAGAGCCTGAACCAGAAAGCTGGGGCCTCCCCCTTGGAAAAGGCACCTTCTCTCTGACTTAACAAGGATAAGTTATTTATACACACACCATCAATGCCCAGGCTGGGCCTGAAGTTGGCATCCAATGAACGCTGGCTTCATCCATGAGTGACACTATCTAGGGAAGCACACGGGATAGAACAGCTCCAGTGAGGTCGCCTTTTACCCTATTATCCTTCTGGTGTTAGTGTCTAAAATTAGCTGGTCGATACTGTAAATACTGCTGAAAGGTCAGGCCTCCTGCAGCCCGCAGTTGGGGATGTCTCAGCACTGAGTGACTTTGACCAAGTGCGAAAACACAGCTGTTTAAAATTTCAAAGCTGGCCCAGAAAGAGCTCAAGGCTGGGTTGTTTAAGATTTCTCCCTTCCTTGACCACCTATGACCAATTTCACCAAGTCCTGCTTATTCAACCCCAAGAACAGCCCTTATGTCATCTGCCTGCCCTTATCTCAGCCCTGGCCACACCATTTTCACCTGGAGGATTGCTCAGCTTCCCTTCTCACTGGCCTCCCTGGCCCTCCACCCAACCCTCCAAACTGGCCCATCAAAAATCTTCAAAAAGGATACTTATTATTGGCTGGGTGTGGTGGCTCACACCTGTAATCCCAGCACTTTGAGAGGCTGAGGTGGGCGGATCACTTGAGGTCAGGAGCTCAAGACCAGTCTGGCCAAACCAGTGAAACTCTGTCTCTACTAAAAATACAAAAATTAGCCGGGTGTGGTCATGGGCACCTGTAATCCCAGTAACTCAGGAGGCTGAGGCATGAGAACTGCTTGAACCCAGGAGGCAGAGGTTGCAGTAAGCCAAGATTGCGCCACTGCTCTCCAGCCTGGGCGATAGAGCGAGACTCACCCCTCCCCCCCAAAAAGAACACTTATTATTATTGTTAAGTTATGTGAGCATTTAATGAGGGATTAATACATGCCAAGCCCAGCACCAAGTACTTTATACACTTCTCAAAATGATCAGAGGCTTAAGCTACTATTATCATTCATGCCATCATCTAAATGTGTCCCTCAAACACTATTATGTTGGAAACTTAATCCCCACTGCAATGGTCTTAGGAGGTAGAGTCTTTGGGGAGGTGTTTAGGTCATGAGGGCTCCACCTTCACGAATGGATTAATGCTGCTATAAAAATAGGGCCTGCAGGAGTGAGCTCATCCCCTCCTGCTCCTCCGCCTTCCACCATGTGAGGGCGCCATGAGAAGGCCCACACCAGGTGCCAGTGTCTTGCTCTTGGACTTCTCAGCCTCAAGAACTGTGAGAGAATATATTCATATTTCTGTTCCCTATGACTTACCCAGTCTCAATTATTTCTGTTATGGCAGCACAAAAATAGACTAAGACAACCGCCATTGTACAGCTGGGGAAACTAAGGCTCAGAGTAGTTGAGCAAATTGCTTAAGGGCCATGATTTATTAATAAGTAGCAGATCTGGGGTTCCAGCACAGCTCTGTTTGGCTCTGGGGCCCTTATTCTTAGCCTCTATGCTATATGGGACAGCTCTAGTGCCAGATGTAAATTAGACATGGCTCCCTCAAAGAGCTCAGTGTTTCAAGAGACAAATAGGCTCAGAGAGAACTTATAAAGCTTTGAGACAGAGGCTGCTCAAAAGGAATAAGGAGTGGCCAGAGATGATACATTTACCTGGCTGGGGTAGCTGGAGGGGGACCCACCACCTCACTGAGGACTTGGCTGGAGGAGGCATGGGATGAGAAAGACATTTTGTGCAGAGGGAACAGCATACTGGGGGGTTTGGTAAACAGGGTAAAACTGAGAATTATGACCTGGTAGCAGAAGAAGTAGCAGCAATGGAGTAGGGACAAGCAGTATGACTAACAAGCATCTTACGCATCATCTGTCCCCATTACACTCTGCCTGCAAGCCAGCTCCTTGCCTCAGATATTCTTATCTCACTGCACGGCAGCTCCATTTTCCAGACGCTCAGACCAAACAGCTTGGCGTCATCCTTCATGCCTCTTTTCTTTCATCTCATATCTGGGCTATCAGCAAATTTATTCACTTCTACTTTCAAACTCTATCCAGGATCGGATCGCTTCTCACCACCCACTCTGGCCCCCACACCTGATCCAAGCTGAGCCACTGTGACTTTGCCCCGGATGATTGCAGTCACCTCTGAACTTATTTTTGCCTCTGCAGTCTATTTTTCACAGTGACCAGAGTGACTCTCTGTTGCCCAGGCTGGAGTGCAGTGGCATGACCTCAGCTCACTGCAACCTCCACCTCCTGGGTTCAAGAGATTCTCCTGCCTCAGCCTCCTGAGTAGCTGAGATTACAGGCACCCACCACCATGCCCAGCTAATTTTTGTATTTTTAGTAGAGACAGGATTTCATCACGTTGGCCAGGCTGGTCTCAAACTCCCAACCTCAAGTGATCCACCTATCTCGGCCTCCCAAAATGCTGGGATTACAGGTGTGAGCCACCACACACGGCCCAGAGTAACTCTTTTTAAAAGTAAGCCAGATCGTGTCACTCTTCTGCTGAAAATGCACCCATCAGAGTAAGTCAGAGCAAAAGGCAGATCCTGACAGTGACCTGCAGTGGCTGGTGGAATCTGCCCTACCTTGAGTGCCTGAGCTGTCTTTCTCATCCCTGTGCCCTCTCTGCTCTGGCCACACTGGCCTGCCAGCCATTTCTGAACACTCTGGCATGTGCCTTCTTGAGTCCATGCATTTATTGTTCCCCTTGCCTGGTACCCACGCAACTCACTCCTTCAGGTAGGTGTGCGCTCGGTCACCTTCTCACTGAGGCCTTCTCTGGCCATGCTCCTTAAAATCCAAACCTTCAGTCCAGGTGCTGTGGCTCATGCATGTAATCTCAGCACTCTGGGAGAACGAGGTGGGTGGATCACCAGAGGTCAGGAGTTTGAGACCAGCGTGGCTAACATGGCAAAACCTCGTCTCTACTAAAAAATGCAAAAATTAGCTGGATATGGTGGCACCTGCGTGTAATCCCAGCTAGAATCACTTGAACCCAGGGAGGCAGAAGTTGCAGTGAACCAAGATCATGCCACTGCACTCCAGCCTGGGCAACAGAGCGATACTCCATCTCAAAAAAAAGAAAAGAAAGAAAGAAAAAATCCGAACCTTCCTCCCCGACAATATTTCACATCCCTTTTCTCTGATTGATTTTTTTTTCTTTTTAGCTCTACTAAATATGATTGTTAAACATATTAGATATTTAACTCACTTTGTAAATAGTCTGTTTTCCCCAATAAAAAAGGTAAACTGCATGAGAATAGGGATATTTTATTTTATTTTGTCACTTGGGACTGCTGGGGAGAAAAAGGAAATGTTTGAGATACATAAGTTGGTGGCCAGGACTTTTGAGGCCCAGGTCTTTGATATCCCTAAAGGGCAGGCTTTCTGGGGAATGGTGAAGCCAGGGAAGTTGTAGGAAAGGAGTGGATCCAGGGACAGAGAGCCTCGACTGTCAGATGCTCCATCTGGTTAGAATCAAAGTCACTTGGGATGCAGGCAGAAGTCAAGGAGGAGAGAAGTAGGAAGCACGACTGCCTGGGAAGCCAGGGTGCTAGGCATTCAGGAGGTGGACGGTGTGTACTTTGGCTGTAGGCTGACCTTGAAGCACAAGGCTGTGGGTCTGGAAGCCACACTGAGGTCACACATCTTCACACACCCACAGAGGCTCTTTGTCACCTTCAGTACAAAGTCTAAGCTCTGAGTGGTATTAGAAGTCCCTCATCATTTCACCTAGGCCTGCCCCCTCGGCCTCAGTCTTTCTAACATGGGACTTAGAAAGAAATAGACTTTGTAGCAAGAGAATCTGGTTGGAGCCCTGGTCTGCTGCTGACTCAACTCTCTGAGTCTCAGTTTCCTCATTGCAAAATAGGGACCAAAGTACCTACTCTGTAAGATTCCTGTCTGGATTAAATTAAATGAGATACCCCCATATACAAACTGCTTAGCAGAATATAAGACATAGACTTTGTGGTCGACAAATGGTAGTTGCTGTTTTGGCCACTCACTTCTCTGAGTCTCATTGTCTTCATATGTAAAATGGATCTGGTGATACCAACGTGTGGGCTTGTCATAAGGATTCAGTGAGAGTAGGCTGGTGGGAATTCATGCAAACAAATCTTGGATCATGTGATTTACACCAGTGGTCCCCAGCCTTTCCAGCACCAGGGGTCAGTTTCGTGGAAGATAATTTTTCCACAGACCAGGATGGTTTGGGGATGATTCAAGCACATCACATTTATTGTGCACTTTATTTCTATTATTATTACACTGGCCAGGCTGGTCTCAAACTCCTGACCTCGTGATCCACCTGCCTCGGCCTCCCAAAGTGCTGGGATTACAGGTATGAGCCACCACGCCCAGCCTGAGATAATTATATATTACCACTCACCATAATGTAGACTCAGTGGGAGCCCTGAGCTTGTTTTCCTACAACTAGACAGTCCATCAGGGGGTGATGGGAGACAGTGGCAGGTCATCAGGCGTTAGATTCTCATAAGGAGCAGGCAACCCAGATCCCTCGCATGTGCAGTTCACAATAGGGTTCCCGCTCCTATGAGAATCTAATGCTGCTGATGATCTGACAGGACGCAAAGCTCAGGTGGAAATGTGAGTGACCAGGAGTAGCTGGAAAGACAGACACACCTTTGCTCATTCACCTACCACTCACCTCCTGCTGTGCAGCTCAATTCCTAACAGGCCACAGACTGGCCTCAGGGTTGGGGAACCCTGAGTTGTACCATGCAACACCCACCTACCCACACTTTCCTGAACAGATTTCCTCCTTTCACCCCCTGAACCCCCATCAGGCTGTCCTCTCGGCCTGGAAGGCCTCTTTCCCCAGTCACTCTGCGTGGACTTGGCCTGTCCCAAGGCCCAGCCCTATCTACTCTTACCTTCCCCAGGAAGCCATCCTTCAAAATTCTCCCTCGAATTCCCTGGCTCTCTGCTCAATCAGCTTAGTATCAGAACTAGTTATTGTTTTATTAGCTTATTTCTGTTTCCCAGCTAGATTGTGAGCTCATATAGGGGACTGAGGGGGTTCTCACCAGGGTTGGAGCTCTGCAGCCCCCTGTCCAAAGCCTGGTAGCCCCTGATCAATGTCAGTGTGATTAGATTATGGTAGAGGAATTGAAGGGAGCAGCCATCTCACCCTCAACTCCTCTTCCAATAAGATGTCTAACTGCTTCTCTAGGGTAGGGATTAATTGAACCAAGGGCAATTTTCCTAGCAAAAATAAGCCAATTTAGGGTTTTCAAAATAATTGCAGGTCTGTGTTATATCACATTTGGGGGAGGTGACAGGATGTAGATAAACAAATTCAAGGCAATTGGCAGAGGTGTCACCATTTCTCTTAATAAAGGATGCACTTCATCTCTTAAGATCACATACGGCTGGGTGCAGTGGCTCATTCCTGTAATCCCAGCACTATAGGAGGCAGAGACTATCAGGAGATTGAGACTATCATGGCTAACATGGTGAAACCCCATCTCTGCTAAAAATACAAAAAATTAGCCAGGCATGGTAGCATGCACCTGTAGTTCCAGCTAGTAGGGAGACTGAGGCAGAAGAATCACTTGAACTCAAGAAGGAGAGGTTACAGTGAGCCAAGATCACACCATTGCACTCCAGCCTGGTGACAGAGAAAGATTCTGTCTCAAAAAAAAAAAAAAAATCACTTACAAGTACCCTCCCACCAGCTGAGATTCCTTCAAATGCCCAGACACCCCAACCCACCACAGCAGGGCTCAGAGCAGGAGTCACAGGCTGCAAGATTCTTTGAACAGACTGCACTATGGACTACACCATAGTCAAGCCATGGTGACCCCTGTGACCCACACATGCACCTCCAAATGGCCTCCCAGAGCCAGAAAGTCCAAGGTAACAGGAAAACCACAAAAGAAGAAGAATAGCTAGCTCCTGCAGTGCCTGATTAACCAACCTTGAGACATTCTGCCATTGTTCCTGCCTCAACTGATAAGCCAACCTTGTGACATTGGACCCTGTGACAACCCCCCACCAGCTTGCAAAAACCACCCGACACTGTAACTTTCCACTGCCTACCCCCAACGTATGAAACCAGCTCCTATTCCACCATCCTCTGCTGACTCTCTTTTCGGACTCAGCCCTCTCACACCCAAGTGAATAAATAGCCTTGTTACTCACACAAAGCCCGTTCAGGTGGTCTCTTCATTCATAGCATGCTTAACACAGGCCTCCTGGCTCTGCGTCGAGTCCTGGCCACCTGCACAATCTCCAGGTTGGAGTTTGCCCAGGAGCTACTGGCCACCCGGCCAGTGTCTGCTGCCTCCCTGACCTTCACAGCCCATCCTCTTCAGCCTTCAGTGTATCTCCAGCTGAAGGGCCATATCAGCCACGTTGCTGGCTTCCATGCTTCCCCAGAACCCTCCTCCAGTCCCTCCTTCGTGCTAACTGGCATGGGGGGGGAAATTTCTAGAATAAACATCTGAACATGCCCCCATCTCCTTTGTCACTTGTAAAATTTCTTCTATTTTTTCAAACCCAGCTTTAATGTTACCCCATCTGTAAGGACTTTCTCTCCCTCTCCAAAGTCAAAGCTACTCCTTTGACACCTGTGTTTCTCTTTGTAACACTTGCTACTTTGTGCAGGCTTGTTTTGACATGTCTGACTTCCCTGCCATGAGCCGTTAAAGAACTGGGCAGAAATATTGGAAAATTTCTCTGTGTTTCTGGAGTCACAAAGATGGGAGGATGGAGGGGAGTCTGTCTCTTCTCGTGGTGTGTGACCACAGTTCCCTGTGAAGGCTTGTCTGCCACTCATGGGGTCTGCCGCAACTCTCCAGCTTGGAGATACCACTAGAGCTCAGAAGGGTTGGCAGTGGCAGCCAAGCAGACCAAATTCAAAGCAAGATCCTGTCCCAGTGAGGGGCCTGGAGAGCAAATCAGAAAGTGGAAGCACACAGTGAGAGCCGGGAGGAGGCAGAGGCTGCTTGGATCCACAGTGGCCCAGAGCTCACCCTCAGAGCTTACAGAAGCTCCTGGTGGAGGATCAGAGCCTGGTGAGACAGCTGCTCCTAACCCACCAGGCTGTGAGCTTCTCCAGGGCAGGGATAATCGGCTTGCTCTCTGTCCCCAGTGTCTCCTAACTCAGAGCTGAGCATGAAGAGTGTTTGTTGGACAGAACTAAAGAGATGCTGGCAGGCTTGCTGCTAGAGTTGGGGCAGAGGGAAGAGAGCCTACAGAGTGGAGACGGGGGTGCCTGAAGCCACAGAGCAGGAGAAGGCAGGTGCTGACACACACATCACAGGGCCTCTGAGCCCAGCCTTCTGCACCACCTACCACCTCTCCAGCCATTAACGATCCCAGCGCTGCTCTAGTGAGATGGAGCTGCCTTTGCCAGAGCCCTGAGGTCCATGCTCCTCCTCTCAGTGTGTTAGAGGCCCTTTGTGAGCAAGTGATGTGGTGCCCCATACACCTATAGGAGGCACAAAACAGTGACTCTGGTGTCCCTTCTGGGGCCTGATTTTTCCCAGCTCTAGCTAGAGGCTGCCAACCTGGTCTCCAGGCTCTCAGCAGTGGATTTTCAGAGCTTATCGCTGAGAAATAGCCACACCAAATTCTGCACAGTGACTGTCTCTGGATGATGGGCTTTTAGCAGAGTTTCAGTGTCTTCCTATACTTTTCAATGTCTTCCTAACACTGGCAATATGCTCACAACATTTTAGTAACCAGAAAATGCAATAGCTAATGTCATCTTTTCATGTAAAGAGATTGAGAGTACTGCCGAGGTGGCACAGGGGCATTCCAGAAGGCTAGTGTGAGGTGGGAGTGGGGGAAGCACACATATTCCTGGGGTAGAGGGTGGTTACATTGGCTTGGAGGCCAGGGTACACTCAGGTGCAGTGGGAGATGCAGATGTAACTGGAGCATGGCCCCACCTGTGAAAAGCCCTGAATGCCAGGTGTGATGCATGGACTTGATCTTGAAGGAGAGGTAGGAGCCACCAGGGGCCATGAGCTGGGGAGCTCCGGGGTCAGTGCTATGTGTTGATGGACCACTTTGGCTGCAGTGGCTAATTGGAAGATGGCTGTGGGAAAAGATGGGAGCCACAGTGGCAGGGGGCTGGAGAAGGAGATGGTCATGAGAGGCAGTGCAGAATTCTGTCAGGCAAATGTTCTGAGGCTGAGATGGGAGTTCCAGTTGAAGAGATGGGATATTTGAGAGGCAGAAGTGGAGGGATATAAGCAGGAATGTGATGTGTTCTGATCTGCCCTATGGGGCCCTCTCTTCATCCCTCCAGCCACAAGCTTGGTGTAAGTCTCCTTATTTCTGTCCTGAATCACAAGAGCAGCTTCCTGACTACACTACCATGCTCACCTGTGGCTCCCTCCCATCCAACCTCTCAGAACAACTGATGGGAACAGAGCAGGGCTCTTCAAACTTGGAGGTGCCTCAAGTCATGCAGCTCCTGTTAAAATGCAGGTCCAGAGTGAGGATGCGATATGGTTTGGCTGTGTCCCCATTCAAATCTCAACTTGAATTCTATCTCCCAGAATTCGCATATGTTGTGGGAGGTGCCCAGGGGGAAGTCATGGAATCATGGGGGCTGGTCTTTCCCATGCTATTCTTGTGATAGTTAATAAGCCTCACAAGCTCTGATGGGTTTATCAGGGGTTTCTGCTTTTGCTTCTTCCTCATTTTTTCTCCTGCTGCCTCCATGTAAGAAATGGCTTTCACCTCCCGCCATGATTCTGAGGCCTCCCCAGCCATGTGGGACTATAAGTCCAAGTAAATCTTTTTTTCTTCCCAGTCTCAGGCATGTCTTTATTAGCAGTGTGAAGACAGACTAATATAGTAAATTGGTACTAGTAGAGTGGGACATCACTGAAAAGATACCTGAAAATGAGAAAATGACTTTGGAACTGGGTAACAGGAAGAGGGTGAAACAGTTTGGAGGGCTCAGAAGAAAAGAAAATGTCCATGCTGAGGTCATCTCAGACAGAGATGAGAAACTTGTCAGGAACTGGAGTAAAGGTGACTCTTGTTATGTTTTAGCAGAGACTGGTGGCATTCTGTCCCTGCCCTAGAGATTTGTGGAAATTTGAACTTGAGAAAGTTGATTTTGGGTATCCAGTGGAAGAAATTTCTAAGAAGCAAAGCATTCAAGAGGTGCCTTGGGTGCTGTTAAAGGCATTCAGTGTTATAAGGGAAGCAGAGCATAAAAGTTTGGAAAACTTGCAGCCTAACAATGCAATAGAAAAGAAAAACCCGTTTTCTGGGAGAGAAATTCAAGCTGGCTGCAGAAATGTGCATGAGTAGCAAGGAGCCTAATGTTAATCCTCAAAATCATGGGGAAAATGTCTCCAAGCCGTGTCAGAGACCTTCACGGCAGCCCTTCCCATCACAAGCTTAGAGGCCCAAGAGGAAAAAAATGGTTCCATGGGCCAGGCCCAGGATACCTGTGCTGTGTGCAGCCTAGGGACTTGTCGCCTTGTGTCCCAGCTACTCCAGCTGTGGCTGAAAGGGGCCAAGGTCCAGCTTGAGCTGTAGCTTCAGAGGGTGCAAGCCCCAAGCCTTGGCAGCTTCCACGTGGCGTTGAGCCTGTGGGTGCACAGAAGTCAAGAATTGAGGTTTGGGAACCTCCACCTAGATTTCAGAAGATACATGGATATGCCTGGATGCCCAGACAAAAGGTTGCTGTAGAGAGGTGGTGCCCTCATGGAGAACCTTTCTAGGGCAGTGCAGAAGGGAAATGTGGGGTCCCACACAGAGTCCCTGCTGGAGCTGTGAGAAGAGGGCCACTTACTTCTAGACCCCAGAATGGTAGATCCACTGATAGCTTGCACTGTGTGCCTCAGAAAGCTGCAGACACTCAACATCAGCCTGTGAAAGCAGCCAGGAGGGAGGCTGTACCCCACAGAACCACAGGGGTGGAGCTGCCCAAGACCATGGGAACCCACCTCTTGCATCAGTGTGACCTGG
>CAUYQU010026471.1:0-66473 GCA_963574635.1 Cheracebus regulus | reverse complement strand
CCCTGAGAAGAAACCCTCATTGTCTTAGCTGCTGGCCTTGGCTTCTGAAAAACTGCTTGCTTACTGATATTGGGAGTTTTCACTGTCTCTAACTGCTGACCTTGGCTTCTGTACAAACTGCCTGCTTGCAAAGATCCCCAGCCCCCACCGAAAATCCCCCAGCCCCCGAAAGAAGTGTTATACAGCATGAAAGCCCAGCTCTCCCTCAACTCGTGGCCACGGGTTGGAGAGACGTGAGTCCTCCGTGGTTGCCGGCAATAAAGACCCTGCAATTCGTCATTCTTTTGTCTTGGTGCTGATCTTCTTATCTCGCTAAAAATACAACAGTGTCTGCAGGTCAAACAAATGGGGAACACTAATCTCAGAGTACCTCGCACAGTGTGTGCTTCTGACGGATCCTGTGGTGGGGAAGAATGAGCCTATTCGTACTTTAAGTTCTGTGGTAAGAACACATTGAACACTGTCCCCACTCTGTGCAAACAAAAAACCCAATGTATCACCACCCAAAAAATACACTACACACAAACACCCCTCAAATGTTACAGTCTCTGTGATGGTGGAGGAAAAGATAAGAAACCCTAAGACAGACTGAGTGGTGGGTGATGGTGCTGGTCACTGTCACTGAATACATCTGGACTGACGGCGACGTACCAGAAGGAGGGCAGACTCAGAGTCTTTCCAACACAATTGGCTCACACACAGATCAAAGTCCACTCACCATGCTCAGTGTCTCTGCAGTACACAGCTGGCTCTGTGGAAGCTCCTTACCGACATCCGTGAGGTAACAGACACAACAAGACGTTACAAGGATCACACCCCGCCAGGCTTGTGGTTGACCGACTCGGTTTTCAATGAGACGGCACAGAACCTTCTTACCCAACACCACATTAGCTTCAGTGTTTCACTGAGCTGGCCGAGCTGTAAAACTTCTTGAAAATCTATCTTTAGGAAGCAGTAAAAACAGCATTCGATCGAAGATAGGAGCTTGGACCAGGGAAGGAATATCCAAATTCAAAGACAGAGGAGAAGGTAGGAGCAGAAGACGCGAGAACCGAGTTGGGTGGCTGTCAAAAGCTTACGCTGAAGCCACCTCAGGGAGAATGTCTTTATCGGCTCAGGGGTGAGCACGGCCTCCACAAGTGTCCCTAATCCTGCCAAGGAAAGTACAACTGCCTGTAATCAGCATGTAGACAGCAAAAGCTTCCATGCAAAGCTGGAAGGCAATGTTAAAAGCAGGACCCCTGGGACCCCATGTGGAAGTCATGGCAGGGCTTCCTCCAAAGTTTTCTTACAAATTACAAAGTCACAGATCAAGCGCAGATATAAATCTATAATAAACAGAAAGAATTTAAAAGGGCAAGAAGAGTCTCAGTAAGGCTGTGAAAGGACAACTAGGGCTGAGAAATGCACATTCAGGTTTGATAAATTCACCTGAATAAGTCACTTGAATTTCCCCATGGAATTGCAGCTAAACCACAGAGAACAGAGAATACACGATAGCAGGGGCTGTGGGTCCTTCGCTTCCACAGTGCATTTAAAAAGACTCAGCTGCTGGGAGACAACGTAACAGAAATGTCACCTTCAGCAGTAGCTTCAGACATTCAAAATCCTGTGAATGTCAGTATTAAAGAAAACCTTTTCTTTTCTTTTCTTTTTTTTTTTTTTTTTTTAAGAGACAGGGTATCACTATATTCCCCAAGCTGGTCTTGAACTCCTGGGCTCAAGCGATCCTCTCGCCTTGTCCTCTCAAAATGCTGGGATTACAGGCTTGAGCTACCACGCCCAGCTTCAACTTTAGTATTTTACTATCTCCCAATGATCTCTCTTAACACTTCAACAAGCATATCAAACAAAGACCTGTGGCATTTAAAGACCCTAGACCAATGCAGAGAGTGAACAAATTTCATTATGAGCCTGTTACATGCCCAGGTGCTTGCAAATAGATTACCTTATTGATGTGCTGGTCACTACCACTGTAAATCTTAACTTATTTACATCCAATCTTGTACTTGGAGACATGGTTAAGATTTTATAAAAGCTAGGAGAGGTGGTTCATGCCTGTAATAATCCTACTGCTTTGGGAGGCTGAGGTGCGGGGATCATTTGAGGTGAGGAGTTCAAGACCAGCCTGGGCACCACAGAGAGACTTCGTCACTACTAAAAATAATAATAATAAAAATTAGCTGGCCAGGCGCAGTGGCTCACGCCTATAATCCCAGCACTTTGGGAGGCCAAGGCGGGCAGATCACAAGGTCAAGAGTTTGAGAGCAGCCTGGCCAATACAGTGAAACCCCGTCTCCACTAAAAATACAAAAAATTAGCTGGGCACGGTGGTGCATGCCTGTAATCCCAGCTACTTGGGAGGCTGAGGCAGGAGAATCGCTTGAACCTGGGAGGTGGTGGTTGTAGTGAGCCGAGATCATGTCACTGCACTCTAGCCTGGGGGACAGAGCGAGACTCCGTCTCAGAAAAAAATTAGCTGCGTGTGGTGGGGTGAGTCTGTAGTCCCAGCTACTTGGGAGGCTGAGGCAGGAGGAGCGCTTGAGTTTGGAAGGTTGAGGCTGCAGTGAGCCATGGTCACGCCACTGCACTCCAGCATGGGCAACAAAGCAAGACCCTGTCTCAAAAAGAAAAAAAAAGGAAGACCTGATAAATCAAGAGGTCTCTGCCGCTGTCTGCTTTGGCTGAGCACTCAAGCAGCAATGGCAAACTGGGAGAAAAAGCGAGAGGCTGTGCCTCCGGTTCTGCAGAAGATGCCAGGTAACTTTTCCAAGGGCTGTCCCTGAGCTGCTGGGACTATGACTCCGCAGTCAAGGATGCACAGCAGGAGTCACTGCTTTCCCCCAAGACCACCATGAGGAGAAGAGCAATGAGGGAACATTCTGGCATTCTCGAAGGAAAACATTTCCAAGATATAAAATGGATTCCATTTTTATTAAATAATGTAAAGGCTTTTCTTGGCACCATTCGCATTCTCTTGCCTTTCTGAGTAAAACAAGTGCGTTCGTCTGCATCGGTAGCAGAGGGAAAGCTACTGGAGCAAACGCTAAGTGAACGGGTTCCCATGCCGAGGGCGTCCTCATTCTCAGGCTGTCAGGCCTCCCCTCGTCCGCAGGACTGGACAGGCCACCCTCCCCGGCCCTGCCCTCGCCGCGTGTCCTTCCACACAGACAAAAGCCTTGCTCGGTCACCTGGAGGAGCTGCGCTCTTTGCTGACACAGTCATCCTGGGAGGTGGTGTCCCCGTTTCCCACCATGCTGCATGTCCTCCTTTTCTTTCTGCGGTGCACTGTCGCATCACCCTCGGATCCAGACTCGCCCTGGACACGGGAGGAGAGAAAACAAGCAGTCAACCTGGATGCAACCCACTTCCTCATTAAACAAACCTCTGCTCTTGGGAGACAGCACAGATATTGGTCACTTTCTCCCAGATGCAAAGCAGTCATTATGACAGCTCCACAGCGCAGCCTTCATAGCCACCTCCTCGGATGTTCCTGGCTCCCTGAGAATTTCAAACTTCCCTCAGATGCAAGTGTCCCTCCACTATTCTCTTAATGGTGGCAGTTATTTGTTTGAGTAAGATACCCACTGCTGGGCCGGGTGCATTGGCTCTCACACCTGTAATCCCAGCACTTTGGGAGGCTGAGGCGGGCAGATCACCTGAGGCTGGGAGTTGGAGATCAGCCTGGCCAACACAGGGAAATCCCGTCTCTACTAAAAATACAAAATTAGCCAGGTGTCGTACGCATGCCTGTAGTCCCAGCTACTTGGGAGGATGAGGCAGGAGAACTGCAGGAGAACAGAAGCTGAGATCGTGCCATTGCACTCCAGCCTAAGGAACAAAAGCAAGACTTCATCTCAAAAAAAAAAAAAAAAAAAAAACCCAGAGATACCTACTCTAAAAATATTTTAGTCAGCATTCTGAAGTTGCATTATGAGATTTCACTTTATCAACAGAGCCTGATGCATGAAAGGAAGTCGGTACAGCTCTGAACATTCCCAGAGCCTGTTCCTGCCCAATGAGAAAAGACTAAATCAGTAGACTGGGTGAAAAGAGATTTTTCTTTTTTTTTTTGAGACAAAGTCTCACTCTGCTGCCCAGGCTGGAGTGCAGTGGTGCAATCTCACTGCAGCCTTTGCCTCCTGGGTTCAAGAGATTGTTGTGTCTCAGCCTCCTGAGTAGCTGGGATTAGAGGTGTGCACCACCATGCCCGGCTAATTTTTGTATTTTTAGTAGAGCGGGGATTTCATCATTTGGCCAGGCTGGTTTGAACTCCCGACCTCAAGTAATCTACTCGCTTTGGCCTCCCAAAGTGTTGGGATGACAGGCGTGAGCCACCGCGCCAGGCTGAGATGGAATTTCATCTGTTAAAGGTACAGGGCCCTTTTACCTAGTCTTACTATCAGCTTCAAGTTTAAGGTCACTGGATTTGCAGAATTTCTAGGCTTACAATTTACCATCCATGGGGGAAAGTCTTCATAGGAGCTTTGAGGTCAGAAGGATGAGTTTGAATCCTGACACTGCTGCTTGATCTTGAGCCATTTACTTCACTAAAGCCCCAAATACCTGATGCCTCTTGAGGCTATTTTAACAATTAATGTATATGTGCAAAGCTGTAAAGTGGGCAAGATATACTACTCAGCAGGAATGGTGACAACTATAACCCTTAGAACAAGGTGGAAAAACTTTCACATACTTCTCCTTCTGGATAGGAGGAGGAAGAGTCACACCTGGTGTAGCTGAGTGACATGAGCCCTGGAGGCTCCATAAGCCAGCCAGCGAGCAAGGCCTCACCTCTGAGTCGGAGTCTGACGAACTGGAGCTGGAGGAGCTGGAAGAGTCGCTGGAGCTGTCGGAGGCTATCCCTGTGGACTCCTGAAGGTCAACCGAGTCTGCCAGGACTGCCAACTCGGGGTGCTCTTGCTTCAAGATCCTGAGAGGCAAGAAGAGTTGTTCTCAGCGCACTGACAGAGAACAATACTCACTCACAAGGACTCACACTGAGAGCTGAGACCTGTATCTCTCAGAAACACCTGGAAATACCAGGTGTGTCAGTTCAGAAAGGGTACTGTATAACGGTGAGGACAAAACCCCAGGCTGGGAACAAGAGAAGCCCAATACGGTGCAAGGAAAACTGCGTACTAACGACACACAATTTACTACCACCTGCACAAATGAGCCAGCCATGCCACCAACACATGAGGCACAATTTTAAGTTAGTCTTAGTTTTATTCCCTGGGGAGAAATGGTTCCTCTTCCTAGTTTTATTTCCTGAACCTTTCCCAGCTGATTTTTAAAAAGCCTTTCCTTTCCACAGCACAGCACGTAACAACAGGAGTTGGGTCAGTCAGAATCTATTTCTAAGAGTAGAAACAATTAGGTTTGTCAGAAATACGAGGTGTCAAATAACAGAGATGCCCCCCTCTCTTGGATTGTAAAACAGAACTGGACTTCAAAGCAGCAGCCCTCCCCTTAAGGAACCTCATCTGGCAGCCACTGTAACCAGTGGCAAAAGACCTGTTGTATGATAAGGCCTGCAGTGTGACCAAATCACAGCACGCAGTGGCCCACTGGGCTGGGTAAGTGGGCTCAGATGCCCAAGAGTCCAGGGAGAACAGAAGCCACCACCCTTACTGGCCCTCTCAGCAGGGAGGCTGAGCATGGAACAAGCCAGAATCCCTCTCTTACCCCGAGAGCTGGTCCCTCCAGGTCAGGGTTGGGACACAGTGGCACGGGGTGGCTGTGGGTGGCGTGCACTGCCGCTGCCCGTGCTGTATCTGTTCTGTGGATAAACAGAGGAGCTAAGTCTCCAGGGCAGTCACCTCGCTCACAAGAACTGAAGGGATTAAGTTCAAATGGGAATAATGCTTCCGGGTAAGAAAAAGAAACAACCCAAATAAAACCCAAATTAAATTATTTATTTAGCTAGCACTAGCTTTGAAAAAAACAAAAAACAAAACGAAACGAGAAACAATCCCAACAATGACCATGTTTGAGTGAGTGGCTTGGATTCAACATGCAGAGTCTCACCCTGCCACCTCGAGGCCGGCAAACACCCTGAGGACTAGCCCTGACCTTGGTCCCTCTCTCCTCTACCCAGAGGATCAGCAGCCCCCGCTTGCCCCAGGCCTGTCTACGATCAGCACACGGCATTGCAGCCATTTCATCTCTGGGGTAGAAATTGAAACCAGGCAGAAAGAAGAAAACATGACTCTCACCTATACCATTTCCTTGACAACTTTGGTCTCCCTCTTACCGTCTTGTGCCATACCACAGGGAAGTTGGTGCTGCTGGCAAAATTTTGGGTGATGGCGATAGTAGTGTCGAGATTGAGGACAACATGCCACCAGCCTCCTGAAATCCAACAAATTAACAGTTAAACAAGGTTTCATCCTATACCCAAGTACTGTGTCACACACATCAGAAACTGGGAACTCCTATCCCCAAGGGAGAGCCTACAGAGACACGATACAGGGTAGTAAACGTTCCTTCTGACTCAGGGATTGCAAACAGCTTGTCTGTGTCAATAAAGTTTTATCAGAGCACAGCCACACGCATCTGTTGACATATGGTCTAGGGCCGCTTTCCTGCTACAAGGGCAGAGTTGAGTAGTTGTGACAATCTGGCTTATAGTGCCTAAAATATTTACTCTCTGGCCCTTTACAGAAAAAGTTTGTTTACTCCTGTTAATCCAAAGCTGTGACCAAAAGTGCAAAAGCATAAAGTTCTTCAGCTTCTATGAAGAGAACACCCACTTTAAATACTCACTTCCACTCACTTACCAAAGTGCAGTTGTCTGGTGTGGGATTTCCTGACTCAACCCAGACAGTGCCATACTGCATCAAAAACCCAGCTTAGGCTGGGCTTGGTGGCTCATACCTATAATCACAGCACTTTGGGAGGCTGAGGCAGGAGGCTTGCTTGAATCCAGGAGGCCAGCCTGGGTAACACAGTGAGATCTCCAACTCAATTTATAGAATTAAACCCTGACTGGCCAGATGTGGTGGCTCACGCCTGTAATCCCAGCACTCTGGGAGGCCGAGGCAGGCGGATCACCTGAGGTCGAGAATTCAAGACTAGCCTAACATGGTGAAACCCCGTCTTTAAAAAAAAAAAAAAAAAGATAAACCCTGACCAGGCACAGGAAGCTGACAGTAATATTGGATGGCTCACGCCTGTAATCCTAGCACTTTGGGAGGCTGAGGCAAGTGGATTGCCTGAGGTCAGGAGTTTGAGACCAGCCTGGGCAACACAGTGAAACCCCATCTCTACTAAAATACAAAAATTAGCAGGGCATGGTGTTGTGCGCCTGTAACCCCAGCTACTGGAGAGGTTGAGACAGAAGAATTTTGTGAACTCAGGACTTGGAGGTTGCAGTGAGCTGAGATCACCCATTGCACTCCAGCCTGGGTGACAGTGAGTTGTCTCAAAAAAAACCCCAAAAAACAGCCGAATGTGGTGGCTCACGCCTGCAATCCCAGGACTTTGGGAGGTCAAGGTGGGCAGATCACGAGGTCTAGAGATCGAGACCATTCTGGCCAACATGGTGAAACCCCCGTCTCTACTAAAAATACAAAAATTAGCTGGGCATGGTGGCATGCGCCTGTAGTCCCAGCTACTTGAGAGGCTGAGGCAGGAAAATCACTTGAACGCAGGAGGCGGAGGGTGCAGTGAGCCAAGATTGGGCCACTGCACTCCAGCCTGATGACAGAGCAAGACTCTTGTCTCAAAAAAAAAAAAAAAAAAAATTAAACCCCCATTTACAGAAACACAAGCTGCTACACATATGCAAAGACAATAAGTAACTACTACAATAAAGAAAAGTTGTATCTTTACATATGGTGTTTTTTTTGTTTTTGAGATGGAGTTCTGCTTTGTCACCCAGGCTGGAGTGCAGTGGCTTGATCTCAGCTCACTGCAATCTCCACCTCCCAGTTTCAAGTGATTCTCCCATCTCAGCCTCCTGAGTAGCTGGGATTACAGGCACCCACCACCACGCCTGGCTAATTTTTGTATTATTAGTAGAGACTGGGTTTCACCATGTTGGCCAGGCTGGTCTCAAACTCCTGACCTCAAGTGATCTGCTCACCTAGGCCTCCCAAAGTGCTGATTACAGGAATGAGCCACTGCGCCTGGCCTACATACAGTTTATTAAGAGTTTCATAGCCGTATGAAATGTGAACAAGAGCTCCCAAATTACTTCACACCATAGCTACATGTTACTGTGAGAGGTGGGTACCAGTTCATTTTCCAGGCAGCAGGCACAAGATTTTTTGGGACTCACTTTCTAACAGTTCTGCTCCAAAATGACAAAACATTGAAATCAAAGAATGTACTTTCTTCCCGCTTATTTATACCTGGCACAAAGACAGTCTCTCCTGGTTTTTGTAAGATTTCCAGGGGTTTGAATTCAGGTGGCCAGGTTGGAAGCTGTGTCCGGGGATAAATAACATTAAACCAGGTAATAGCTTCGTCTTGCTGGTTCCCTCCTTCTTCTCGGGTCACCTTGATGAGTTCCCTGGGAGTGCTAGTAGGAAACAGGCACCAGCGCTTGTGGCCCTGAACTAAGGCATTCCAGGCACTGGTTCCCAGGGGATCGATGTGAATCCCAGTTCCAGAGCGCGGTGGTCCCATCACAAACCACCTACAGAATAAAGACATCCAAGATGTAAAGTGTCGTTTAGTTACACACATATCATACAAAACAGTAAGTCTGGCCAGGCGTGGTAGGTCATGCCTGTAATCCCAGCACTCTGGGAGGCTGAAGGCAGGCAGATCACCTGAGGTCGGGAGTTTGAGACCAGCCTGACCAACATGGAGAAACCCCGTCTCTACTAAAAATACAAAATTAGCTGGGCATGGTGGCGCATGCCTGTAATTGCCGCTACTCAGGAGGCTGAGGCAGGAGAATCACTTGAACCTGGGAGGCAGAGGTTGTGGTGAGCTAAGATTGCACAATTGCACTCCAGGCTGGGCAACAAGAACAAAACTCCATTCTCAAAAAAAAAAAAAAAAACAACCCAGTAAGCTTTTAGTTTAGATTTCCTTTTTTTTTTTTTTTTGAGAGTCTTGTTCTATCGTCCAGGCTAGAAGGCAGTGACTTGATCTTGGCTGACAGCAACCTCTACTTCCCCAGGTTCACGCAATTCTCCTGCATCGGCCTCCTGAGTAGATGGGATTACAGGTGCTTGCCACCACGCTTGGCTAATTTTTGTATTTTTAGTAGAGGTGGTGTTTCAACACGTTCGCCAGGCTGATCTTGAACTCCTGGCCTCAAGTGATCACCTGCCTCGGCCTCCCAAAGTGCTGGAATTACAGGTTTGAGTCACCACATCTGGCCAGGTTTTAATTTTAGGTGATCTATCAGCTTTATTTCAGAGATTATATAAATTCTGGTACATAGAAACAGTGAGTGCATTGTTCATGGACTGATTCTTAACAAAACAAGAAAAATCAGCCAGGGACAGTGGCTCACGCCTGTAATTCCGGCATTTTGGGGGGCTGAGGCAGGTGGATCACCTGAGGTCGGGAGTTCGCGACCAGCCTGACCAATATGGTGAAACCTTGGGTCTACTAAAAATACAAAAATTAGCCAGGCATAGTGGTGGGCACCTGTAATTCCAGCTACTAAGGAGGCTGGGGCAGGAGGATTGCTTGCACCCAGGAGGCAGAGGCTGCAGTGAGCCAAGATACTCCGCACCACTATACTCCAGCCTGGGCGACAGAAGGAAACTCCATCTCAAAAGCAAAAACAAAAACAAAAACAAAAAAAAAAAGAAAAAACACTGATGTGGTTTATTGCTGGACTTTATAAAACTTTATTAAAACTTCCCTTAGAGTTCAGTGGTTCAACTTTAGTTGCACATTCAAGTCAACTTGAATGACCTGGGGAGCTTTCGGAAATTCTGATGCCCAGGCAAGCACCCCAGTTAAATCAGTCTCCACAGGAGGACCCAGGCGGCCTCAGGGTCCCCCTAAGTAAGTTCAATGTGCAGCCAAGGGAGAACTCACTGTTTCGGAAAAAGATTAAACTCAGTGAACAAACGCTGTCGTAGATAAGGTTTCAACCACTTAGGAGCAGAATACTTTACCTGTAAGGGGGCCTGCGCTTCTCCCCAGCATACTGGAAAAGGTCATCAGTGAAAAACTTGGGCACCTTGTAGTCTTCCAAAAGTTTCCTTCTTTTAGGGTGTTCGCCATAGCTGCTGTCAAAGATGTAAAGGGGGCTGTCGTCCCGAGTGCTCTCCATGTACTCGATGTAGTACTTCATCTTCATCTTCACTGAGTAGCCATCGTTATCCTCACCACACTTGAACTTCTGGTTCCGATATTTCCTTTTTAGGCGCTCCAGAGTCCACTTCTCCTGCGCAGACCAGCCCTCTTGGGCATTCAACAAAACCACGGGCTTGTAAGGTCTTTCATACCGCTCCACAAATTCTTCCACGGACAGCTGTAAAGCGTCTGCCCTTTCCACGTTATCCTGAAGGAATTAGAAAAGACCTGTCCAGTTAAAAAATAAAATAAAAAAGCAGTCCAGTGGCAGATAAGGGTGTCCCCAAGGCCAATTAGTAATGGCAACTGAAGGAAGCTGACTCTCATCTGGCTCCTCCGGAATGGGGGGGGGGGAGGGCGCGTGCGTGAGGCCACGTCGTTCCTAGAGCCACCCCATCAGATTCGTATCTCCCACCCGTGAGCCTTGACAGCCAGGTCCCCTAGAGGCTCTGCCGCCCAAAGGCGTCAGGGATGACCGGCCTTCCAATTGAGAGCGCCACAGGCGTGGGACTCCCGTCGTCCGCCGGAGCAGACGGGCGGCCACAGCAAGAGAGGAAGGAGGCTGGCCCGGAATCCGGGCCTCTGGGACCCCAAACTCCGCGGGGTGCGGGTGAGCCATCTCCGAGCTCCCGGGTGCCGCGCTCGGGGCGAAGGCAGCCCCGGGCCCCGAGAAAAGTGCGCAGCGGTTGGCAGTGCTGATGCCCGGCCCGGCCACCCCGCTCCCCCCGCTCACCGCCACGGCCGCCGGGCTCAGCGAGAAGCTCTCGTAGTAGTTGTGCCGGGTCCAATCCAGCGAGTCCTTGAGCTCCGGCCGCGCACTACGCTTGGCCTCGCGGATGCGCTTCTTGCTCTTATGGTTCATCCTGCGGGGTCACCAGCTGGTTCCGCTACGACCCCGGCGCAGCCCGCTTCCTGCCACTAACGCACCCCTCCCGGCCCGGGTGGCGGAGACGGAGGCACTCAAACGCCCTTCACTCCGGCCCGGCGCCTTTAAAGTCGCCTTCCAGAAAATTCACTCCCCAGCCACCTCCCGAGCCTCCGGTTGGGCAAGCGGCCGCCGTGTTCCCCGCCCCTGCGCCTCTCGCGGTCCGCCATTGGCTTCGGTGCCTCTGGGGCCCGCCCTCACACACGGCGGGGGAGGGGGCTCCTCCGCCATGTTGGGAAGGTCGTGCTGGCCGCGTCCCCCGCCCCTCCCCTCCTGCGCGCTGTCGCGGTGCGCATCACTTCCTGCTGCGCCGTCCGCCCTTTGCCGGTCCTGCGCGTCTGAATCTCCTTCGATTTGTTCCGCGCTTTCTTCGCTCGCAGGGCGGCGGGATTATCTCCAGAGCTGGGCTTGCCCCTTCTTGCGGTCAGGTGCTAGAGCCACGAGGCCCGGATCCTCCCTCTCGCGCAGCCTGGCAGCCCGGAGCCTTCCGCGGTCTCCCGCCGGCTCGGCGCCCACCGGCACCCCCCTGAGCGAGCACGGTTTCCGAGGGCAGGGGGTCCAGGCCCAGCGCTTTCGATTCTCAGAGGAGCCGGGCCCGGGATCCGAGGGGGCCGTGCTGGAGGTCCACGTTCCGCAGGTGCGTGCCGTAGCACCCGCCGGGAGGCGCCTGAGAGCAGGAGCGGTTATCGGCTGACTTGGCAGGGATCCTGAGGGACTGGGGTGCCGACGCTCAACTGCGCAGCTTCTTGCTTTAGGTTAGCCCCCAGAGCAAAAACGTCGGATATGAATCCCTTCAGTGGATTAAATGTCTCTCAATAAGAAATCTGGAGACCCTGCCATGAAGTGATCCTGGTCACTGTGTTGGTCAGGCTGGTCTCGAACCGTAAGCTTAAGTGATGCTCCCGCCTCGGACTCCCAAAGTGCTAGGATCATAGGCGTGAGCCGCTGGGCCGACTTTCTCCACATCGCATCTTTCCTGCCAGAAAAATGACTTTCTTGACCCCTAATGCTTTTCATATTGTCCAAGAGTTTTTTGATTCATCCATATCGCTCACTGTTTTGTGAGTTTTCGGACCAGGGATTCCAGTGTTACTTAGTCCCCAGATAAAGTTTCTTGGGTTGGCACTGGCTTCTTTCTCTAAGCTCACAGCTGACCCAAAACTCTCAATAATTATTACTCTTTTTTTCTTGAAACACTTTCGCTCTGACGCCCAGGCTGGAGTGCAGTGGCGCGATCATAGCTCACTGCAACCTCCCAACTCCCAGGTTCAGGTGAACTTCCCGCCTGCCCCAGTGCTGGGATTACAGGAGTGAGCCACCATGCCCTGCCTGTCTCCAGTTTTTCAAAGCACTTGCACGTTGCAATGTTTAACTTAGTTTTAACAGCAGCCTGTGAGGTATGTCCCATGCTAAAGAAACAGCTTGAGAGAAGTTAAAGGGGTGGATTGGGCTGGCGCGGTGGCTCACACCTGTAATCCCAGCTCTTTGGGAGGCCGAGGCAAGCGGATCACGAGGTCTGGAGATCGAGACCATCCTGGCCAACAGGGTGAAATCCCGTTTCTACTAAAATACAAAAAAAAAAATTTAGTCGGTCGTGGTGGCGGGTACCTGTAGTCCCAGATACTCGGGAGGCTGAGGCAGGAGAATCGCTCGAACCTGGGAGGCGGAGGTTGCAGTGTGCCGAGATCACGCCACGCACTCCAGCCTGGCTGACAGAACGATACTCCTCTCAAAAAACAAAACAAAACAAAAAAACAAAATGGGAAGTGAGCAGGCACACACTCATCTTATTTTTTAAAAAAAATTAATTTTAATTTTTTTTTATATTTTATTTTTTGACTCATGCTTCTAATCCCAACACTTTGGGAGGCCTAGGCGGGAGGATCGCTTGAGCCCAGGAGTTCCCTGGGCAATGTAGTGATACTACCTCTCTACAAAAACATAGAACAATTAGGCATCGTGGTGTATGCTTTTAGTCCGAGCTACTGGGGAGGCTGAGGTGGGAGAAATGCTTGAGCCCGAGAGGTGGAGGCTGCTGTGAGCTGTGATCAGGCCACTGCACTCGCACTCAGGCATGAGCAACAGAGCAAGACCATGTCAAAAAAAAAAAAAAAAAGATTGGAGTGGATGCTATTTCTGATACAGTCTCTAAATAGCTTCACATGATAGTCTCTAAACAGCTTCACATTTTTTTTTTTTTTTCACATGGAGGCTTGCTCTGTTGTCCAGGCTGGAGTGCAGTGGTGGGCTCACTGCAACCCCAACCTCCCGGGCACAAAGTGATCCTCTCAGCCTTTTGAGTAGCTGAGACCACACCCAGTTTGGCTTCATGTTTAAATACATTTGGGTTTCTTCCTAAATGTTGGGGGTGATGATTTGCCTTTTATATCCCCAAAGATGAGAATAGAAGCCTCTTTTTTTTTTTTTTTTGAAACTAAGTCTCCAGCCCAGGCTGGAGTGCAGTGGCACAATCTCGGCTCACTGCTGCTTCCGCCTCCCAGGTTTAAGCGATTCTCCCACCTCCGCCTCCTGAGTCGCTGGCTAATTTTTTGTATTTTTAGTAGAGACAGGGTCTCACCTTGTTGGCCAGGCTGGTCTCGAACTCCTGACCTCAGGTGATCTACCTGCCTCAGCCTCCCAAAGTGCTGGGATTACAGGCATGAGCCACTGCACACAGTCTAGAAGCCTCTTTTCTTTACACCCAAATCTGCACAACTCTATCCTTTGGTCAGAAATCACTCATTGGCTCTTTATTGTACCTCTTGGTAAACTCTACCAGATGAGACAATTTTGCCTGCTTATCCCCTACCCCTATACTTAGAACAGTGCCTAGCATATGTTAGCCATTTATGTTTTTAATGAATGGAACGACTACGTTTGGATCTCAGTTCCTTCACCTTTGATACTTTCACCTGTTCAGCGTCCTTTTCTAACACCCCCCTAGGACACCTTTTACTCCAGAGGACAGAAAGACATGTTTTGCAGTTTAATTGCTACCTTTGAGTGCTTGCTTTGTGTCTGGCATTGTCCTAAGTTTGCGCTGAATTTTCCTGAACACCCTATTGAGACAGTATTTTGCAGTTGAGGAAATGGAAGCACTGACATGCTAAGTAACTTGTCTTGAGGTCACATAGCTAGCAAATTACAAATCTAGAGATTGGACCCAGGCCAGCTCATTTCCTCGCCGAATACCGTGCTCTTATGATTCTAGTCCTTTCCAAAGGCTTGTGTGGTGCCTGCCTGACTGACTCAGGATTCAGCTGGCCTCATACTTCTAGGGTGTCTTCCTAGGACCACACTGCTTCCTATTAACACGCCAAGTTATGTTTGTGCCTAAACTCCAGTATCTTCATGTTGCACCTAGAATACAATCTAAACTTCTGGGGCTGACAGGACCCCACAGATCTGGTCCCTGTCTTACTTCTGACCTCCATTTGCATGCACTGCACAACCATGCCTCTAGCTTCCATTCCTGTCTGCCCTCTTCCCTACTCCCCAGTTTCAGTAGACACTGAGGCCTTTCATTTCTTCATTCAGGGCCTTTGCCTGAATCAAGAGCAGCCACCTGTGCTCACCCTGCCGTTGCCTGTTACGCTCTTACATCACCCTGTTAAGCTTTGTAGCATTGTCCCTGACTATAAAGATCGTAATTGCTTACTCGTTGCCTGTCTCTATAGTACAATATGTGATCAGGGAGAGCTACATTCCCAGTCTAATAATGGTCCCTGATACTCAGACACTAGAAGTGCTTGTTGAATGAAGAGTGCCGTCAAGAGTGCTTATCACATTGGATTGTGGTTTTACATCGCCAAAGGTCGGGGACTGGTGAGCACGGCTGCCATTTTTGTAATGGATGCCAATGCCTGACAGAAATTGCTGTAGAAATGATTCTAACTTCCAGCAGATAATTATTTATGACACACAAAAAAATTCTTTTCAGATCCTGCATCACCAGTATGGAATGTATGTTTGGCCTTGTGCTGTGGTCCTGGCCCAGTACCTTTGGTTTCACAGAAGATCTCTGCCAGGCAAGGCCATCTTAGAGGTACAAGTCCCTCTGAAGTTTCCAGAATTCTGGGTTATGTTCACATGTGTTAAGTTTACATGTATATTTGCTTGTTATTAGCTTTTGTAAAATATTTTAAAATCAAGGTTAATGTAGCTAGTTTGTAAGGTCTGTGAGCTAAGAATGTTTTGTTTTTGTCTTAAGGTACAGAGATTATCTTGGAACTTTTCTAAATTTAAAAAGTGTTTTTTTAAATGAAGAAAAAGATTTTTAAAAAAAAAAAAAAACATGCTGGGTGTCATGGCTCACACCTGTAATCCTAGTACTCTGGAAGGTTGTGGTGGGAAGATCGCTTGAGCCTAGTAGTTTGATACCAGCCTGGGCAACATAGTGAGACCCTGTCTCTAAGAAAAAAATGTGTGACAGAGACAGTAGGTAGTCCACAAATCCTAAAATATTTACTCTCTAGCCCTTTACAGTTTGCTGACTGCTATTCTAGATGAAGCCCCTGAACTGCCTTCCATGGCCGTGGCAGTCTGTAGGGCCATTATTTTAGGTGTCCCAGCAGTGTCATGCAGGCTTTACAACTGTAGTGCCTTTTTTTTTTTTTTTTTTTTTTTAAAGAGAGTCTCTATCACCAGGCTGGAGTGCAGTGGCATGATCTCAGCTCACTCTGCAACCTCCGACTCCCTGATTCAAGTGATTCCCCTGCCTCAGCCTCCTGAGTAGCTAGGATTACAGGCATGCACTACTATACCCAGCTAATTTTTGTATTTTTAGTAGAGATAGGGTTTCACCATGTTGGCCAGGATGGTCTTGATCTTCTGACCTTGTAATCCACCTGCCTCAGCCTCCTAAAGAGCTGAGATTACAAGCGTGAGCCACCACATCCGGCCAATAACTGCAGTGCTTTTAAACATTCAGGTTGCTGTCACAAAATACCATATAATGAGTGGCTTATAAATAACAGAAATTTGTGTCTCTGGCTGGGCGCAATGGCTCACGGCTTGGGAGGCCAAGGTGGGCGGATCACCTGTCAGGAGTTCAAGACCAGCCTGGCCAACATGGTAAAATCTTGTCTCTACTATAAAGTTAGCCAGGCCTTGTGGCACACGTCTGTAGTCCCAGCTACTCAGGAGGCTGAGGAAGAATTGCTTGAACCCGGGAGGTGGAGGTTGCAGTGAGCCAAGATCGCACCACTGCACACCAGCCTAGGTAAGAGAGCAAAACTCCATCTCAAAAATTAAAAAAAATAGGCCGGGCGTGGTGGCTCATGCCTGTAATCCCAGCACTTTGAGAGGCCGGGGTGGGTGGGTCACTTGAGGTCAAGAGATTGAGACCATCCTGGCCAACATGGTGAAACCCTGTCTCTACTAAAAATACAAAAATTAGCTAGGCATGGTGGTGCGCACCTGTAGTCCCAGCTACTCAGGAGGCTGAGGCAGAATTGCTTGAACCTGGGAGGCAGAGGTTGCAGTGAGCTCACACCACTGCACTCCAGCCTGGAAAAAAAAAAAATTAAAAATAAAAAAAGAAATTTGTGTCTCAGTTCTGGAGGCAGTGAAGTTCCAGGATCAAAGTCCTTAGAGAGTCAGTGTCTGGTGAGGGCCAGAATTCTGGTTCAGACAGTGCCCTCTATGTTCTCAAGTGATCAAAAGAAGCAAGGCAACTCTCCAAGGCCTTTCATAATGGCACTAGATCATGAGAACTCTGCTCTTATCTAATTGCCTCCCAACGGCCCACCTAATATGGGTATTAGATTTGAACATGCGAATTTTGGGTGGACACAAACATTCAGACCATAGCCCTTTCCATTTTTGGAAGTGTTGAGATTAGTATAAAAATGTATCCCATTCTCCTTCTTACCTCACTACCTGGCTTCAAACTGCTGAAGGCTTGGAAAAAATCAGTTTTATCACATAAACTTCCACACCTAAATAGGTAAACCAGAAGCTTAGTATTAACCTCCCACTCTTCTTACTATACCGCATAAATGAAGGGTAGGATTTGGCACACACTTCTGGCCTTAGTAGTAATTGTTAGGCACCCAGAATAATCTCTGTGCCCATCCTTTAACTAGAAAATGGGAAGCTTGTGTTTACATTACTAATAAGGCATTCCTTAGTATTATTTCTTACATGTCCACAAAGCATCTTGCCACTTTCAAAGCCCAACTGGAGAATTTTTACTAGAAAGCCATGTTGCAAACCTGTTAGGCCTTAGCTACATAAGAGCAATTAACTATAGATGTGCTAACAAGTGAAAATCAGGCCAAGTGCTGTGGCTCATGCCTATAATCCCACCACTTTGGGAGACCAAGGGGGGCAGATCACTTGAGGTCAGGAGTTCAAGACCAGCCTAGCCAATATGGTAAAACTTCGTCTCTACTAAAAATACAAAAACTAGTTGGGCATGGTGGCACACACCTGTAGTCCCAGCTGCTTGGGAGGGTGAGGCAGCATAATGGCTTGAACCCAGAAGGCGGAGGTTGCAGTGAGCCGAGATGGACCCACTGCATTCCAGCCTGGGTGACTGAGCTAGACATCATCTCAAAAATAATAAAAGGATATGGTGAAAAACTATTAAGATTCCCATTTCTTTGCAGTTCCAAGTGTGTGAAATGCCATCTTTTATAACTTGTTACTAGATTGGAGCTGGAGTGAGCCTTCCAGGAATTTTGGCTGCAAAATGTGGTGCAGAAGTAATACTGTCAGACAGCTCAGAACTGCCTCACTGTCTGGAAGTCTGTCGGCAAAGCTGCCAAATGAATAACCTGCCCCAGCTGCAAGTGGTAGGATTAACATGGGGTCATGTATCTTGGGATCTTCTGGCTCTACCACCACAAGATATTATCCTTGCATCTGATGTGTTCTTTGAACCAGAAGGTAAACTTTTTTGGCTCAATAGGACATTTGGCCAGTGATGCTATAGAAAGTATTCATAAATCTTTTCTCCTCAGATTTTGAAGACATTTTAACTACAATATACTTTCTGATGCAGAAGAACCCCAAGGTCCAATTGTGGTCTACTTATCAAGTTAGAAGGTAAGTATGGATAACCCTAGCTTACTTTTGAATGTAACTTAGGCCTTACTCTATCCTACCCCATGCAATACATAATTTAAGAATAAAATATATCTAAAGCAAAACAGAAAAGGCATAATTTTAAAAAGACAGTTTATTATAATTTTTTTTAAGTGCTGACTGGTCACTTGAAGCTTTGCTCTACAAATGGGATATGAAATGTGTCCATATTCCTCTGGAGTCTTTTGATGCAGACAAAGAAGATATAGCAGAATCTGCCCTTCCAGGAAGACATACAGTTGAAATGCTGGTCATTTCCTTTGCAAAGGACAGTCTCTGAATACCTAACAAGAGCAACCTGGCACACAGACTAGGTTCAGACCACTTCAGCTTGAGAATGCAGTGGGTCTGAAGGTGGTCAAGTCTGTTGGCTGAGATTTTGGTGTCACCTAGACAATACATTAACTCATATGAAACAAAAATTAAAATACTTATTACAAGTACTTGGATTGTTCTTTAGTCATTAAATAGGATATAAATTAGGTTGAGAAAGGGGTTTCACAACCTCAAAGTGCCACCATAAAGCATTGATTTCAGGTGTTCAACTGGCATTTCCACTTTAACTTAGGAAACGATAGGCACTCAACATTCCACTTCCATACTATGCAGTCAGCAATAATCACAAAACAATTGCATAGGTCTTTCAAATAAATGGGGGGAAAAAAGACCAAGACATATTCTGAGAAAAGCTAACACCAAGAAAATGTTTTAATTAAACTACAGAAACAATGGTTATAGTACAGAATATTCATAAGCAAAAAGATACACCATGTTGTAAGTACTTACAAAGTTACAACCATTTGCTTAACATTTTCCATGTTGAGTTCATACATGTAGATATGATCAGATTTACCATTTTTGGGGGGAGGAGAAAAAAAGGTGTATTTTATCATCAGCTAGATGTGCTCACTGTATGCTCCGTTATTTATATGCAAGGCCCGGGTGACTGGAAGTGCAGTTGTCAGGCATTTTAATAAACTGGACAGCCATTTGTTTCTGCACGACAAGGCATCTTTACACAGGAGCAATCAGGAGAAAACAGGAAACAGCCAAGCACTCTGCACTGCAACACGCCACCTTAACAGCTAACCAGCATTACTCAACTGCTACACAACTGCGCCTAGTGCACAAAAATACATAAGAGAAGAGATTAGAATTGTGTTTGATAAACAACTGTTTCAAAAAATCAAGTCTTTTCACCTGAAAAGTCTTTATACAAATTTGGGTTCAGATTACCATTTAGATCTGAAGGTAAATAACATATACAAATTTACACCAACTTTTGTAGGTTTTTAATTTTAAGGAATGAAGGCAATGCTGAGTCAATCTCTTGACAGCTTTAGGCTGTGTGTAATGGCTGCACACGTTTCCTTAAAAGTCAGGAGGCCACAAATTAGGTTACCAATCTGTTCAATTCCAAACAAAAAAAGTCAGCACTATATAACAAAATGAAATTTTACCTCAAATATCCAAATCCCATAATGAAATCTGAAGTCGTTCACCTCACTAAATTACAAGAAATTTGAATAACAGCAACAAAATGGCACATAAAATGAGTTTGCCAACTGAGGCAAAGCTTAAACAAGTAAAAAGTTAGACAAATGTTACAAAATAACCTTTTCAATAGCCAGTTGCTTGTTCCAAGGACTCTTCTTCGATGGACTGAGTATGTGGTCCTTTTCCCCCAAGTACTCCATTTATACTGCTTGCCGATACATCTAGGTTTGAAAAGAAAGAAGTTCAGCTTACCTTCCATTAAAGTGCACATGGTTTCAGTTTCAGGCATGTACTTACTAATAAGGCTCTGGTGAAACGAGTAGGGTACAGAAATGTTCCACCCAGCCATGTTTTTTAAAGGCCCAATTAGGACAATTTCACAAAGGCTACCACCAACATGTACAAGTTTGAATTTACGTATTCCTGGCCAAATAACCAAGGTGAAGAAAGGTAAGGGGGAGGGGGGAAAAAAAAAAGGGCTGTATCCAAACAAAAACAACTTGAAATCAGAGAATTGGTCTATATTTTATTAAGATAAGTTGTTTCAAATGAAATATTTGGCAACTGAGAATAGTACTTTATTATCTGAGCTACTTAGGGCCCTTTCCTTTTAAAAAAATAGGACCAAACAATTTGAGAGTTAAAGACACACTATCCTTTCCCCACCCAGTGCGATACCTGTATCTTTCTTTGGGGTTCCAAAAGTTCACTGCTTCTTATTGCAATTCGTTTGCCACATCCATTAGAATATGAAGTCCCAGTCAGTACAACAATAGTTGAACTGAATGTTTTTCTCTAAGAGGATAGTGCATCTTTAACATTTAAAGACAAACCTGCTCCAATACACGCCCACAGAAACTGGTCCCTGGAGGATCAGCCAAATCAGTTAAAATCTGCAATACTGGCCAATATTCTTTTATCAAACAGGAGACCGCAGCTTTAAAGGGGGAAAATGCAGACGTTGGATAAAAACAGCAAGAAATAGTCATTTTCATTAATAGGTCTCAAACAGTTTACGAAACAGCCATTATTATCTAAGCTTCATACACATCCTTCCTGCAGACCCCTCTTCAGTATTACTCCCAAAGGTGAGTAACCTCAGAGCAGCACTCCTAACGTTAGGAGTCATTCTTACATTAACACGGCTCAAAAGACCTACCCCAAATCCCATTTGAGTTAGGGTTGTGTCTGGGATTCCCATTCATTACCTTTTTCTTAAGAAGACACCGCTCCTTCCTCTTCAGGAGACTTGGGGGGACTCTTCGATCGCGACCTGGATTTGGATTCCCTCTTGGACACGGGGGGAGGACTCCTGGACCGAGATCGGGACCTGGACCGCGAGCGAGATCTGGAGACTGACGAGGACTTGGACTTGGACCTTCGTGCGGATCTAGACTTGGAGGTCGACCGAGAGCGAGAGCGAGTGCGAGACCGAGACTTCGAGCGGCTGTAGCGAGATCGGCTGCGGGACCTGGAACGGCTCCGACTCCGGGATCGGCTGCGGCGACGCCGCCTAGGGCTGCAGGCGGGACGAGCAGCACAGCGGGGTTAATTCCAGGCGGCGGGGTCGGCCCCGCCCGCGCGCTCTCGCCCAGGCCGCCATTATCTCGCCGCCAGACGCCATTTCCCCAGTCGCGAGGCGGGGTCCTGCGACCCGCGTCGCCCACACCCGGGACGCTGCCGGGTCGCAGAGGCCGGAAGCGCGCGGGGCGGCCCGAGGGTCGCGAGGCGCCGCGTGCACCCCCCGCCCCGCCCGGGCCCGCACCACGTGCTTCGCCACGGATCTTTGTGAGGCACCCGGGCCTCCCGCGCGCCCTGCCCCGCCTCCCCGGCCCCCCCGCCCGGCTCACCTGCGGCTCCGGCGTCCATAGCCACCGCCTCCGTATCTGCGGGGTGGCGGTCCCCGGCGGCTGTGGTGCGAGTCCGGGGGGCGGCCGTAGCGCGCCATTTGCACCCGCAGCTCGCGACCGTCCAGCACGGCCCCGTCCATGGCATCCATGGCGTCCTCGGCGTCGCGCTTGTCATGGAAGCGGACGAAGGCGAAGCCGCGGGACTCCTTGGTGTAGCGGTCCCGTGGGATGTACACGTCGCCGACGCGCCCGTACTTCTCGAAGACGCGCCTCAGCGTGTCGGGCGAGGTGCGGTAGGTCAGGTTGTCCACCTTGAGGGAGGTCATACCCTCCACGTCGGGAGGGGGACGGCCGTAGCTCATGGCTCCGAGAGGCGGCCCGGAGCCCCGCGAACTGGCGCCGGCTTCTTCAGCTCTGGCCGGTGCGACGCCGCGTGTCTAGTCTGGCAGTTGCCTTCCGCGTGGGGACACCGGGGAAGGCCTTGAGGGAAAACAGCACAGACGACGTTTATAAGCAAACGCACCTCAGCAACAACTGGGCGGGCGGCCGGCCCCAGCGCCTTTTTATATTCCTTCTCACAAAATGGCGCCCGCGCCACCCGGAAATGAAATCCTCTGATTGGTCCGCCGCACTCCGTCTTGCAACGTCCCTGCCGCGTGCCCAGCCCGTGCCCGACGCGCCTGCGCACAGCTCGGCGGGCGGGCCAAAAAGCGCGGAGTCACTGCTGGAGGGAGGGGGAGCGGAATTAGCAGGCAGTTGGAAAGCCCGCGAAACGCTCTTTCCGCCTGGGAGGCCGGACGACAGCGCTCGGGCAGGAAGAAGAGGAAGGAGGTGCTGCCCCTCTAGGGCCCGCCTTCTTTTCATGCCAATACTCTTAAGTCAACGCAGTTTTTCTGCTCAGCCCCCAGCCCTCAGCCCTGCCTCTGTCAGAAGGGTGCTTCTGCCCCTATTTCCCTTTCCCTGTGACCCCGGCCTCCTCAGACTCCCCTGCGTCGTCTCTCGGCCCCGTCCAACAGTTGCCGATTGCTCTTCGCCGGGGTCCGCTTCCTCACCCAGTTTGGCCAGAGCCAGGGAGCTCGGCCAGCTCTGCATCCTGGTGGTGGGGAGTGTCTGCGGAGCACCTGCGCCTGCCGGGCCACCCGGGACTACGTTTCCCAGCCGGCCGAGCGGCCGGCGCAGCGGCTGTGGTCAGGTGACCGGGCCGCCTGACCGCGGTGAATCAGGCGGGGAGGGCGGGGCCGCGCGGGCTGGGCTGCTGCGGCTCGCTCTTGGCCTTTTAATCTCCCTCGCGGGCCCCTCAACCTGAAGCGGCTACATTCTTGGCGCTTCTCCGGGGGTTGTGTTCTTCCGTACTCAAATCGGATCTTAGGAATGTCCTAAATGCCAGTGGGGAGAACTTCGCCCTAAACCCGGGATTCTGATTCATGAACTGGAAATTGACAGCTTGGCTGCTGGCTCGGGCATCTGCCTTCTCCGCTCACCATCTCATTTCTTTCCCCAGGATTGTCAGTGGCTTCGCCCCGACGAGAGCTGACTGCCCTGGGCTGCTGCTGACCTCCGGCGGACCTGAGCCAAAATGTCCCCGGAATCTAAAAAGCTTTTCAACATCATTATTTTAGGAGTTGCCTTTATGTTTATGTTCACTGCCTTTCAAACTTGTGGAAATGTGGCGGTGAGTTGGAACCTGTCCTCCTTCCTTTGAAGTGCCCAGCATAATGCATTCCAGAAATGATAATAAACGTCAGTTCTATCTAATAGCGTGCTTAAATTGCATCTTTTATTTTTCCCACCCAGGCTTCCTCATTTTTTATGATTAGGTTTGATTTCTTACGTCAGATATTCCTCCTTTATGGGGGGGGGGGTGGTTAAGCATTACCGTTTATCTGATTTGATTAGGTTGTTGACCTAGTTATTTTATTTCTTGTCTGTATTAAGCTCTTCCTTAGTACTTGGATGGTTAAGGGAGGAAACCCAAGGGGTAGTTACAGCTGGTTTTCCTCCCCTAGTCCCTGTCATTGGTTTGCCTTCTCCAATTCTGTTGTCTTTTTTCTTTTCTTATAATGAACTTCAGTATTAAGTATAGAGCATTATGAACTTTTATTTTATTTGCTTTTTGAGTACTTGGAGTCACACGTCCCAAGGTGGGGAGATGGAGACTGCAAAACGTTTTCGTTGATTAGTTTTATCTTCCACACAGCAAACTGTCATCAGGAGCTTAAATAGCACAGATTTTCACGGCAGTGGATATACCAGGTATTGTACCGCATGATTAGTTTTGGTTTATATTTGACAGTACTTGCTTAAATCCGGTCAGAATCACCAGCCATAGAATATTGTGACTGAATTAGTGGTGATTGCATTTTTCTCTTCTCAGTACCTAGACTGGGAGAACATAATAGAATAAAGCTGATGAGTTTACGTTTTCTGTGGAATTAGACACTAGATTTGAAATCTGATTTTACAAAGTATTCCATTGTTATCTTAGGCAAGTGTTTCCATGAGCCCAGTTTCCTAGCTCAGAAAATGCATGTAAAGCACTTGGCATAGTGCATGGCATTGAATAAACAGTCTACTATTGTTATGATTAGAATTGCCCTGTCCCAAACAGAACATGTTGTGATTCTTGAAACATTTGCTCCTTCTGTTTTTATAATTTCATAACGATTAATATACTTACGTTGGGAGTTTTTAGATTTTTGGCGAAGTGTTTAGTCCCAATTTTACAGATGGGTAAAATGAAAAGACCTGAGGCCAGGTGCAGTGGCTCGCACCTGTAATCCCAGCACTTTGGGAGGCCAAGGCAGGTGGATCCCAAGATCAGGAGTTCGAGACTAGCTTGGCCAATATGGTGAAACCCTGTCTCTGCTAAAAATACAAAAAAATTAGGTGTGGTGGCGCATGCCTGTAATCCCAGCTACTCTAGAGGCTGAGGCAGAATTGTTTGAACTCAGGAGGTGGAGGTTTCAGTAAGCTGAGATTACACCGCTGCACTCCAGTGTGGGCAACAAAGCAAGACTCCATCTAAAAAAAAAAAAAAAAAGACCTTCACACGTCACTAGAACCTTGTGATTGGAGCCGAGAATGTAATATGTACACTTATAGGAACACAAATAGGTTTTTCTTTTTTAAAGTTAGATTTTTTAAATTGACAAATAAAAATTGCATGTATTTATTATGTACAACCTGCTTTGAAATGTACATCGTGGAATGTCTATGCTGAGCTATAGAAACAGGTTTCTTATTTCTCTAGAGTTAGAGATTGGATCATGGCACCCCCATCCACCCCCACAAACCCATAACTCTTACTTGGTTCTTCATTACCTATCCTAAGCCTTGTATATAACATTTGAGAATGAAGGAGTGTTAGTGTTCATTTTTCTAAGTGATTAATAGCACAGCTTTTTGCACTGCTTTGTCTTCATTTGTATTCTAAAGAACAAATACAAAAAGAAATTTGATATTCGAGAGATTCATAAAAGCCAGAGAATAATTTACTTTGGATTTATAAATAGCGCCTAGCAAATGAATTCAGTCAGGACCCTTGAAATGGTTTTAATCACAGTTTGTACAAGACAATGTACTAGGGCTCAGTCAATAGTAACAGTAATGTTCAAATGAGACTATTAGGTTGTGTTAAATAAATTCTGGCTTAAGCAAGTTGTAACTCTGCACTTGTTATTTATAGCAGAGAAATGTCACGGAGCTGCCAGGAGTTGTAGGCTAAGTTTGTAGAGCAGATTGGTGGACTAGGGCCTCTGGAGTCATGCAATCCTGGCTTGACATTCACCAGCCACCCAGGCGGACTTTTGGCAAATTACTTAACCCCACTGTATTTCCTTTTTCTTTTCTCTAACATGACGATAATGACAATATCTTCTTACTAGAGCTGTTAGGATTAAAAGAGAAAGTATGTATAAGTACTTGGCGCAGTGCCTGTTATTATGACTTAGCAGTACGTAAAAAATGTATTGCTGTAGACAAACTGATCTCAAGACACCGCTGATGGGACTTCAATGTTTTGTACAAATGAAAACTTTTATATGGTGTTGTTTAGTGATATAATTTTCATAAATTCTGACTAAAGAATATGAGTGTTTATTGTAAAATCTATAAACTCAAATGGATTTTAAAAAGTGACACAGCATACAAGGGTTTGTTTGTTTTTTTTCCATTTGTGTATTATGTGTGCAGCATGGCAATTATCTATGGAGTGTTCTCTGCCTCAAATTTGATTACACCGTCAGTGGTGGCCATTGTGGGACCTCAACTCTCTATGTTTGCCAGTGGTTTATTTTACAGGTGAGTAGTGTAATCTTTCACTTATTTAATTAGAAGACTTTTCAGGATCTTTCACGTAGATAGTAAATTTTTCACAATAATTTATAGGCTTGAGCCGAATAGAATGTAGGTGGGATTTTAGGAATTTTGGCTCAGTACTTATTGCTCAGGGATATCATATTCTAATGTGATAGTATGTATGTATATCTGCTTTTGTTTTACTGTTAATAAAAATAGTATCCAAAAGTCTCTTTCCATGAGGGTTGAAAAGAACATTCCATGAAATAATCTTATTTACTGTCAGTTGACTGAAAATAAGTGGGGATTTGAAATCACGTAAATGTTTCGCTGAACTCTAGAACTATAGTTCCATGATGTGCTAAGTTTTTGGCAAAGGACACTGCAAACCTGTAAAATGTCTGATTTTACAAATTTGAAATAATAAATTACGGGCCAGGCTCAGTGGCTCACACCTGTAAATCCCAACACTTTGGGAGGCCGAGGTATTGCTTGAGTGGAGGATTGCTTGAGCCCAGGGGTTCGAGACCAGCCTGGGCAATATGGTGAAACCCTGTCTCTACCAAAAATAAAAAAAAATTAGCTGAGCGTGGTGGCACATGCATGTAGTCCCAGCTACTTTTGAGGCTGAGGTGGGAGGATGACTTGAGCCTGGGAGGTGGAGGTTGCAGTGAGCTGTGATGGTGCCACTGCACTCCAGTCTAGGCAATGTAGTGAGACCCTGTTTCAGAAAAATTAATTGATTAACTAAGAAATGAGAAAGTTGATTGTGTCCCTTTTTTCAAAACTGGAGCAATCCTTTACAGGTTGAGTTTTAAAAGAAGAGAATCTCAGAACTGATTCCTAGAAGGCATAATTGGCATTCTATTTCAGGTCTCGTTTGACTATAATACCTTGACCTGTTATATTTTAGCATGTACATTGCCGTTTTTATCCAGCCTTTCCCATGGTCCTTCTACACAGCCTCTGTTTTCATTGGAATTGCAGCTGCTGGTAAGCGTTTTGATTTTTAACTTCTCTGTTTTCTTTTCTGGGGCCTAAAGATATCATTTATGTGTTTAGTATGTAACGCTAAGTGAATGTCTTTCCTTTGATAAACTTTTGGTTTGAATTTTAGTGCTTTGGACAGCACAAGGGAACTGCCTGACAATAAATTCCGATGAGCACACCATTGGGAGAAACAGTGGGATTTTCTGGGCTCTCCTGCAGTCTAGGTAATTATCTTTTTGAAGTTCAGTCTTTCCTTTGATTTTTTTTTTTTTTTGTCATACCATTTCTTAGGTCTTTGGTTGACAATTTGGATCTTCCATGTTACATTACTTAAATTCTAGTTGAATGTGATATGATTCAAAATTTTATAGAATTAAGACTGGGCATGGTGGCTCACTAGCTACCCAGGACTATCTACGCCAATACTGAATATAGCATTAACGTTTCCTTAAGAAGAAAGCAAAACCAGCCATTCTGCTCTTGACTGTGGATTTCAGGAATCTTTACTGAGGAATTACCCTCATGAATCATGCCTCAAATTTTGGCCTTGACAAGGCTTAACAAATGCAAATGTTGCATTTTAAGGGGTTGTATATTAAGAAACTCTAGTGTAAATAAATGATTCTTTCTCTAGGAAAGTATGCTAAAGAAAGTGTTTGATTAGATGCAGATAACTAAATCATGGATTTTTAGAAATAGATTCTTTAAAATTTAGCTTACGCTAAATTGTTTCCAGGGCGTCATTTCCAGAGTTGCAATAAATCACATGTTTCAAAGTGAGTCAAGTCTTCTCTGAAGGGTGCCTCTGAATCAGGTTACTGTCACATGGAAGGAGACTGAATTCCATCTGGGTCAGTTAAGTTTATCAGAGTCCAGATGAGTTGATACTTTTAAATGACCCAGAACAGGTAGATACTTTAAAAATGACGTCCTTCTGGGTGCAGGGGCTCACACCTGTGATCCTAGCACTTTGGGAGGCCAAGGCATGTGGACCATGAGGACAGGAGTTCGAGACCAGCCTGACCAACATGGTGAAACCCCATCTCTACTAAAACTACAAAAATTAGCCGGGCGTGGTGGTGGGCGTCTGTAATCCCAGCTGCTGGGGAGGCTGAGGCAGGAGAATCTCTTGAAACCAGAATACAGAGGTTGCAGTAAGCCAAGATCACGCCACTGCACTCCAGCTTGGGCAACAGAGGGAGACTCCATCTCAAAAAGAAAAATTATGTTCTTCTCTCTGTCTTGCTACAAATAATGGGAATAATTATTTTTTAAAAACCTTAAATATTAAAATCATTTCCCAACATCCTATCCTCCCTTTTCTTCCCCCAGCTTGTTCTTTGGAAATCTCTACATATATTTTGCCTGGCAAGGGAAGACTCAGATATCAGGTTTGTTTTATTCACTTTGCTTTATTCAGGTATGTTCAAAGCATAATAGGAGTTATACAGAAATACCCATTATTGCTTTATTCAAGCATTGTTCTCATGAACCCTGACACCTCAAGTTCTCTCAGACTTTAGCTTTTCATAAGCCTTTTCCTTGGTTTATATTATTAAACTAGGTTATAGTTTATGCCTAAGCTTTAAGTGGCATCTAAAGTATAAGGGAAGGTTATGCTGTGCACGAGCATACACGTGTACTGAGTATGAGTATACAGTTGTCAGAAGACTTGAATGCTCAGTTGTTTTGTCTGTACCCTTCTTTGATTAAAAGAAGGCGATTACACTCTTGTGCTGTTTTTCTTTGGCTTGTTCGTGTTTCTCTAACTGAAAGACAAAGGTGAAGGTATCCTGTTTATCTCCTTGTCCTGAGTTTTGACTGATGGATTAAAGTGAAAATGTAACAAGGAAGTGTGTTGACAGTTATAAGCAACGCTTGTACTCTGACACTAATTCTGGAATTGTTTGGTTGATACTATCTAGTTTCTTCTTTTTTCTCCTTAGAAAGTGACCGAAGAACAGTGTTTATTGCCCTGACAGTGATTAGCCTTGTGGGGACAGTTCTGTTCTTTCTCATTCGGAAACCAGATTCTGAAAATGTCCTAGGAGAAGATGAATCTTCTGATGATCAGGACATGGAAGTCAACGAGTAAGATGTTGGAAACATTCCATTTTATTTTAAAATAGATTTTGAGTAGATCTACTCTAGAGACTACCAACCTATTTAGCCTTAACTGATAGCCAGTACTCTCTGTAGGTTACCACAGTCAAGAAAAGCAAGAAAATAAAGGAGGAACTACGAGGGAGGAAGAAAAAAGGTTACCAGAGGAAGGGAGGTGGTAAAAAGGTGGACAGGGGATTTGAGTCTTTTCCTGGCCTTGCCACTGCTATATGTGTGTGACCCTGGACAGTGGCAGCAATCCCTATCACGTCTCTAGGCCTCAGCTTTCTCATTCAATCCATATGTTTTCATGGGCAAGGAAATAGAAGGCAGTGTTGACCGTGATTACTGTTTCTGTGATCCAGCTCTAAAGTTTTCCTGTTCTTGTGGTATGAGTGAGTGGCAGGGCCAGTGATGGTTGTCACAGATGAACCTTGGTTATAACTAGGCTGTTGCTTACAGCATCCAGCTCTTGAACTAACTTACACAGGTGGTTTTGCCCAGAGTAGTCCAAATGGGAGAATGAGTATACAGCCCTGTGTTTTCTAAAAATGACCTAAGCACATTTCAGTTGCAGGTGACACTGTGTAAGCATGACAGGTAAGTGATCTGCAGTATCATTCAGATTTAAGGAAGGAGAGATGAGAAGTTAATCTCGCCACACTTGTTTTGTTTAGTTTGTGAACTGATAAATTGTAGAGATTGCCTTACAGCATTTTATCTATTGTTAAAACCTTTGCATTGAGCATCCCATGCTGACTTCGTAATCCAGAAAGGACCTAAAATTCCCCAGTCATAGGAGCATTAGATGCCCAGGATTTGCAGTAAGTCTGTGTAAAGCAGAAGCGAGGCGGTGCTTTGGTCTGGATATGCTGCCATGCCCCGCCTTCTTGCTCTTTAATGTGCTTCACAGATCCTGGGTTTTGTACAAATTGAAGGCTTGTGACAGCCCTGCATTGAGCAAGTCTGTCGCTGCCACTTTTCCAACAGCATGTGCTTTCTTTGTGTCTCTCTGTTCACATTTTGGTAATTCTCACAATACTTCAAACTTTTTCATTCTTGTAATGTCTGTCATGGTGATCTGTGATCAGTAACCTTTGATTACTGATTGCAATTGTTTTGGGGCACCACAGACCGCATCCATATAAGGTGGTGAACTTAATTGATAAATGTTGTGTGTGTTCTGATGGTTCCACTGCAGGCCATTCCCCTATCTCTCTCCCTCTTCTCCTGAGACACAACGATATTGAAATTAGGCCAATTAATGACCCTACAATGGCCTCTATGTGTTAAAGTGAAAGGAAGAGATGCATGTCTCTCACTGTTTATTTATTTATTTATTTAGAGATAGAGTCTTGCTCTGTCACCCAGGCTGGAGCGCAGTGGCACGATCTCAGCTCACTGCAACCTCTGCCTCCTGGGTTCAAGCAATTCTCCTGCCTCAGCCTCTCAAGTAGCTAGGATTATAGGCACCTGCCACCACACCTGGCTAATGACTAATCAAGAAATGACTAAGCTTAGCAAGGAAGACGTATAGAAAGCTGAGATAGGCAAAAGCTATGCCTCTTGTGCCAAACAGCCAAGTTGTGAATGCAAAGGAGAAGTTTTTGAATGGAGTCAAAAGAGCTACTACTCCAGGGAACACATGAATGATAAGAAAGCGAAACAGCCTCATTGCTGATAGAGAAAGTTTTAGTGGTCTGGATAGAAGATAAGCCAGCCACAACATTCTCTGAAGCCTAATGCACAGCAAGGTCCTCTCTTCAATTCTGTGAAGGCTGAGAGATGTGAGGAATCTTGAGAAGAAAAATTTGAAGCTAGCAGAAGTTGGTTCATGAGGATCAAGGGAAGAAACCATCTCCATGACATGAAAGTGCAAGGTGAAACAGCAAGTGCTGATGGAGAAGCTGCAGCAAGTTATCCAGAAGATGCGGCTATTATAATGGACAAAGGTAGCTGCACTGAACAACAGGTTTTCAATGTAGACCAGTCTTACATTAGAAGATGCCATCTAGGAATTTTACAGTTAGAAGTTAACGCCTGGCTTCAAACCTTCAAAGAACAGGCTGACTCTTGTTAAGGGCTAATGCAGCTAATGACTTTAAGTTGAAGCCAGTGCTTCTCTACCATTCCAGAAATCCTGTGGCCCTTAAGAATCATGCTAAAGCTACTCTGCCTGGTCTCTAGAAATGGAATGACAAAGCCTGGATGGAAGCACATTTATTTACAGCATTATTTTTTGAAAAAAAAAAACCAAAAAACAAAAACCATATATATATAGCAAGAGAGACACACACGGAGTCTTACCCTGTCACCCAGGCTTGAGTGTGTTGGTGTGATCTCAGCTCACTGCAACCTCTGCTTTCTGGGTTCAGGTTATTCTCCTGCCTCAACCTCTCAAGTAGCTGGGACTACAGATGTGTACCACCATCCCCGGCCAATTTCTGTATTTTTAGTAGAGATAGAGTTTTACCGTGTTAGCCAGGCTGGTCTCAAACTCTTGACCTCAGGCAATCTGCCCACCTCAGCCTCCCAGAATGCTGGGTTTACAGGAGTGAGCTACCATGCCTGGCCTGGTTTAGTGAATATTTTAAGCCCACTGTTGAGACCTACTGCTCAGAAGAAAAGACTCTCAAAATATTACTGCTCATTGACAATGTACCTAGTCAGCCAACTGCTTTGTTGGAGGTGTACAAGGAGATGAATGTTGTTTTCATGCCTCCTAATACAACATATGTTCTGTAGCTTTCAACTTTTTTTTTTTTTTTTTTTTTTTGAGATGAAGTCTTGCTCTGTCACCCAGGCTGGAATGCAGTGGTGTGATCCTGGCTCACTGCAACCTCTGCCTCCTGGGTTCAAGAGATTCTCCTGCCTCAGCCTCCTCAGTAGCTGGGATTACAGGCGTGCTCTCCCATGCATGGCTAATTTCAACTTTCAAGTCTTATTATTTAAGAATATATTTTATGAGGATAGCTGCCATAGATAATGATTCCTCAGATCTAGGCAAAGTAAATTGTAAACCTTCTGAGAAGGATTCATCATTCTAGGTAGGTCCCATTAGGAACATCTGTGGCTGGGACCAGGCACAGTAGCTCACATCTGTAATTCTAACACTTTAGGAGGCCAAGGCAGGTGGATTGTTTGAACTCAGGAGTTTGAGACCAGCCTGGGCAACATGGTGAAACATTTTCTTTTAAAGCACAAACCAGTAGTTATTGGAGAAAGAGTCTGTGAAGATACATACCACAAATTCAACAAAAACTGAGCCCCATTCCATCAGCACATGTTTGGTGTTGGTCCTAGAGGACAAATGCCACCCATCCCTGCTTTCAAGAAACTGCCAGTTTGGGGAGGTGGACGAGGGGTTCTGTAACTGAGCAGGCACACTTCTAGAAATACTGCTCAGCCTTTGTAGCATTCTCTCTTCCTGAATCATCTCCTAAATTTGGAGCTTCTGTGTCTTTGTTCTACAAATAGCACTGACTTGTGGCAGCCCTCTTCTATGCCTGAGGAATATAGGAGTGAACAAGACAGATAAGTCCCTGTTCTTAGGGGACTTAATTTTAGAAGGAGTGGTAGACAGTACACATGTAAGAAAATAGCAAAGTAAATATTAGGAAGACTGAGAGGGGGACAGTGGGGTGGAGAGTAGGGTGGCTCCCTGAGACCTGCCTAGTGAGACATGAAGGTCAGCCGGTGGCCTTGGCCAAAGCCAGGCAGTGGTAAGGGTGTGGTGAGCTCTGGACTCCAAGAAGGAAGTGGAAGCAGTAGACAGGGTCAGATTATGTAAGCCAAGGTAAGGAGGTTTGCGTTTTCTTCTTAGTGTGATTAGAAGCTGTTGAGGGTATAAGTAGAATAATATTTTTTTTTTTTGAATGAGGAAATACTTGGGGAAATGAAGTCACTTGTCTAAAATCACATAACTAATTAGTGGCAAAGCCAGGCCTCTGACTTTAAAGCCTTTGTTTCAACCAGTAGATCAGTGTGTGTCCCAGCCTTGTCACAATGAAGGTATTCATGGTTCTGAAGAGTTTTATTGAATATGATTCTAGTATAATTAAAATCTTATTTCTCAAAAGGAATCATGAAAGAAAATGTCTGCTTTATTAGCATTGCGGATGAATAAAAGCACACGGTATCAAGAACTGCCGTTGTCAGGATTGTTGTAACTTAGGCATGTTGTTGCTCAGTCCTCAGATAGCTGCAGTTGCTCCATATATCACATTATATAGTCCACTTCCATTTCCCATTGCAGAGAAAATGAGGCATAGGATGTACAGTGATCTAATGTTAGGTACTTCCTTGACTTCATCAGTCTTGGTGAATGAATAATAAAAATATGTTTTAAGCCTTGGAGCATGATTTCAAGCATTCTATAGTGTTTCAGCAGTAGTCTCGGTAAGCTGGAAAAGTCAGGGATTTTTTTTTTTTGAGATGGAATCTTGCCCAGGCAGGAGTGCAGTGGCGAGATGTCAGCTCACTGCAACCTCTGCCTCCTGGATTCAAGCGATTCTCATGTCTCAGCCTCCTGAGTAGCTGGGATTACAGGGGTATACCACCACACCCAGCAAATTTTTAAAATATTTTTAGTAGAGACGGGGTTTCACCATGTTGGCCAGGCTGGTCTCAAACTCCTGACCTCAAGTAATCTGCCCTCAAGTGATCAGCCTGCCTCGAGCTCCCAAAGTGTTGGGATTCCAGGCAGGAGACACTGTGCCCTGCCCAAGCCAGTGATTTGACCTGCCTTGTATGGATAAATGAAGTTGCAGGTTGCGATTAAAACCCACCTCTCTTAGCAGGGCAGGAGATAGGTATGAATCCTTGCCTTGGAAATGTCCCTGAGGTAAATATTAGTATAGATTGAAAAATAATCTTCCCTTTTAAAACCTGAGATTTGATGCCACTGTTGGTATAAAAACATATAACATAAAAATCTTGTCACACATTGGTTACAGGATATCCAGTTCCCAAAAACACCTCATCAGAAAACACATAGCAGTCATCACCTGTCAGTGCTTGAATTTTGATGTGAAGCCAGTCGAGAGTACAGTACCTGCCAAAGTCTCTTGGTTCTCAATACCCAAACAGTCATAGCAGCAAGGACATGAATGAAAGCTAACCTCAAGAAAGCCTTCCTGATACCACATCCAAAGCAACCACCTTTCAGGATGCAGACAGTAACAACAAAAGTGTCTGATGAGTTTTAATGCCAAAGAACTTTTTCACAGTAAGGGTGGTAGAAAATCGAGTACTCACAGATTATTTCTACGGTTTGCAGGTAACAGGATAGGTTGGGTGTGGTGGCCCACGCCTGTAATCTCAGTACTTTGGAATGCTGAGACAGGTGGGTCACTTGAGCTCAGGAGTTCAAAACCAGCCTGGGCAGCATGGTGAGGCCCCCACTTCTACCAAAACTACAAAAAATTAGCTGGATGTGGTGGTACACACCTGTAATCCCAGCTACTCAGGAGGTTGAGGTGTGAGGATCGACGGTGGGAGGATTGCCTGAGCCTACAAGGTGGGGATGGCAGTGAGCCAAGATCACATCACTGCACTCCAGCCTAGGAAACAGAAGAGACCCTATCTCAAAAAAAAAAAAAAAAAAAAGCAAAAAAACAAAAGCAACAGGATAAAGGGTATTTCCGTACTGCCTGAAGTATCATTACTGAGAAAGATGTGCATAAACATGTACAAGTGTAATCTGAAAGAATCATCTTCCATAGTTAATAGAGAGGCACCCAGGGGGGACTTTAACCACCTGGAGCAAGGGCACGGCCATGAAAGGACACCTGGGGCCAGGAGCTTTCGGGTCACTGGAAATGTACCTCAGACCTGGTAGAGGACAGGGTTTTTACAGACTTAAATAAAAATGTGATCATATTTTTGTTCTTTTCTTTTTCTTTTTTTTCCAGAAGGAAAAGTACTTTATTTTATTTTATGTTTTCAGGTCTGCCCAGAACAATCTGACAAAGGCAGTAGATGCTTTTAGTAAGTATTTTCTGTATCTGAAATGCAAGAACTGTTCAGGAACAACTTCAGCATTTGCCTTTCCCCTTTTCCCTGGTAACTTTGGATTGATGACACCCCAGGGTTTGCATTTTTCCAGGTATGCTGCTCTGAAATATATTGGTCTTCGTTATAAACATCTCTCTAACATGGGGGTTGTGGGGGATGGATGATGATATGACTGTCCACCCACCCAGGTGTGTGAGGGAGGTGGGAAGAGGCTGCAGAGCACTCAGGTTCTCCCTGAGGTTGAGAGTCTCCTGGGATTTTTGCAGGGTAATTAAGAGCAGATTGTGGCCGGGTGTGGTGGCGCATGCCTGTAATCCTAGCACTTTCGGAGGCTAAGCCAGGTGGATCACCTGAGGTCAGGAGTTCGAGAACAGCCTGGCTAACATGGTGAAACCCCATCTCTACTAAAAATACAAAAAATTAGCTGGGCGTGGTGGCGTGCGTCTGTAAGTCCCAGCTACTCACGAGGCTGAGGCAGGGGAATCTCTTGAACTGAGATTGCGCCGCTACATTCCAGCATGGGTGACAAGAGGGAGACTCCAACTAAAAAAAAAAAAAAGATTGCTTGCTACTCCTTGGAGCAAAGCAGTAGTTCCAGCGGCCTAAAAGGTAGTAAGAACAATTGTGTTCATACATTGAGAAGTCTTCCTGACCAAAGACTCTGCTGAATTCTTTATGTTTTTTTTTTTCTTCCTGACAACTTCATAACATTCTTGGAGTATCTTTATGGTTTTTTGTTTTCTTTTGTTTCGGTTTGGTTTTTTTGAGACAGAGTCTTATGATCTGCCCACCTCGGCCTCCCAAAGTGCTGGGATTATAGATGTGAGCCACCACACCCAGCCTATGTTTTTTACTCTTTGTAATTCTCATAATTCTACAAGTATTATATAATGTGCAGCTATCATTGTCTCAGTTTTATAGAACAGAAAACTGAGGCTTAGAGAAATCAAATAATTTAGGGGCCTGGCATGGTGGCTCATGCCTGTAGTCCCAGCACTTTGGGAGGCTGAGGTGGGTGGATCACTTGAGGTCAGGAGTTTGAGACCAGCATGACCAACATGGCAACACCCCGTCTCTACTAAAAGTACAAAATTAGGCGTGGTGGCACGCACCTGTGGTCCCAGCTACTTGGGAGACTGAGGCAGGAGAATCACTTGAACCCAGGAGGCAGAAGTTGCAGTGAGCTGAAATTGTGCTACTGCACTCCAGCCTGGGAGACAGCATGAGACTCTCTCTCAAAAAAAAAAAAAGGAAAAAAGAAAAAAATTAAGTAATTTACCCGAGGTCAACTGGTTAGTAGGTGGCTGAGTTGAGATTTGAGTCAGATTCTCACAATTTCCTTCAGAAACTCAGTGAGTCCCTCTTGCTTCTGTGTAAGGCTCTCTCAGCTTCTTTGTCTTCCCAGGAGAGAAAATCTGACTGGTATAGTTATTCTGCATAGGGGAGCAGCCTTTTGGGGCCATGTGTATTCATTAAGCCTATTGTAGGCCACAGGGCCTTTATGACATATGGCCCTTATGGCCCTAGAGTACCTATGATTAGTTTGTAGGTTGCCTCAGGCTAGAGTGCAAATTCTTGATCTAATCAGCCATGGCCTGACTCAGATGACACAAATCATGTCAACTCTTGGCGAGGAATGTCTGTAGCTTCTTTTTTTAGAAAGGGCCTATGGGTATGGGAGTCTGAGCCTTACACATGTAGTATGTTGTTTCAGGAATACATTCATAGTTTTGTTTATGTATATATATATTATGTGTATATAGATACATAAAACAATATACTTGGTTGCAGTGAGCCAAGATCGCGCCATTGCACTCCAGCCTGGGCAACTGTCACCCAGGCTGGAGTACAATGGCGTGATCTTGGCTCACTGCAACCTCTACCTCCCGGGTTCAAGTGATTCTCATGCTTCAGCCTCCCAAGTAGCAGGGAATACAGGCATGTACCACCATGCCCAGCTAATTTTTGCATTTGTTAGTAGAGACAGGGTTTCTCCATTTTGGCTAGGCTGGTCTTGAACTCTTGACCTCAAGTGATCTGCCTGCCTCAGCCTCCCAGAGTGCTGGGATTATAGGTGTGAGCCACCACGCCCGGCCTGGGAATACATTCATAATTATAAATTGAGCTACACATTATAATTAAAAGGGGTATACTCTGACTCCCTTAGCAAGATAGGAGGTTATCACTATCAAAAGTGTGGCTTTCATCTTTGCAGGCCTAGAAACTTGTCTGTCAGAATACCCATTATTAGGCCGGGCGAAGTGGTTCACACCTATAATCCCAGCACTTTGGGAGACCGAGGTGGGAGGATCACTTGAGGTCTGGCATTGAAGATCAGCCTGGCCAACATGGTGAAACCCCATCTCTACTGAAAATACAAAAATTAGCCAGGCATGGTGGTGAGTACCTGTAATACCAGCTACTCGGAAGCTGAGGCAGAAGAATCGATTGAGCCCAGGAGGTGGAGGTTGCAGTGAGCCAAGAATGCACTATCGCATTCCAGCCTGGGTGACAGATAGAGACTCCATCTCAAAAAAAAAAAAAAAAAAAAAAAATACCCATTATTGATCACAGAGGCCGGAGGGGAAGAAGACTCAAGCTAAACTCATAGAAATTGCAATCTAACCATTTATGATGGCAGTTAACCTTTTTTAGTGAGCCCTTTCATAGATAATTCCCTCTTGTCAGCAGGCTAGAAAGCCACATTGGCTTACCTGGTGAGCTTGGAGTCATTAAAGGGTGGTAGGTGACCTGGCTAATGGGACGGTGCCGCCAGCTGTGTTGAGGCTTGGTGCAGCCTCCCTGCTCCGTCATAGATCCCTCTCTGGCTGTCTGTTGATGTTAACCGGATTCAGGACATCTCACCTAGATAGTTGGACAGCCTTTGCCTCAACTCTGGCTGTAAAAGGAGGCACTGACACATTTTGGGCCACATGCTTTGCATTACAGAGCTGGTCAGTTACATGGTAGGATTGATTTGTTATAGGATATTGGGCCGTCAGGTTTGAACAGGGAGAAGGAAGGCAGCAGTCAAATAAGGGATGGCACATAGAGTGCTTTAGGGAAAGTAGGCTCGGGCCAGTTCCTGGGCAATTGGGGTGCAACAGGAGGTTGTGAGGTGGCGAGGGAGCCAGAGGCACAGGGAGAGAGGGAGAACGAATGGCAAGGCTTCATGTGGCCTGTGTGTGGCCAGTGCTTCATTTATTGATTAATCATGACATTCCTGTGGTCGGGGCTATGATGGATGTTATACAGAGAAGATTTCTACATACTATCTAGTATTGTTTTTTTAAGAGATGGGGTCTCGCTATGTTGCCCAGGCTGGAGTGCAGTGGCTATTCGCAGGTGCGATCCCACTACTGATCAGCACAGAAGTTTTGACCTGCTTCATTTCTGACCTGCCGGTTCACCCCTCCTTAGGCAACCTGGTGGTCCCTGCTCCTGGGAGGTCACCATTTGATGCTGAACTTAGTGCAGCCACCTGATCGGCATAGTGCACTACAGCCCAGAACTCCTGGGCTCAAGTGATCCTCCCACCTCAGCCTCCCGAGTAGCTGGGACTACAGGCACGTGCCACTGTGCCTGGCTCCTACATACTATCTAAAAGCAGTTAATTCCTGAACTGAATTTATACTTTTAATGTGCTTCTCAAATATGTCTGTAAAGTTTTTAAACATTTATTTTTTGATTTTGAGGAAACAATGCTAAAGTTCATCTGCTAGGATCAATGTCTGAAAATAGCCAAGAAAATGTTCTCAGAGGAGGCAAGAGACTTATCCTCGTAAACACCAAAACCTATTACAGATTCATTTGCAAACACCAGAATAACAAGACCAATGAAACAAAATCTAGAATCAGGTGCATGCTCATATAGGAATATAGGCTATAAAACAAGTGAGTCTTAAGCAAGGCTAGATAGCTGACTGCTTAGAAAAATATATAGATCCATACTTTATATTAAAACTTCCGATAGATTAAAGGTTAAATGTAAAAATGAAACTATAAAAGTAATTGAGTCTGGGTACAGTGGCTCACGCCTGTAATCCCAGTACTTTGCTAGGCTGAGGTGGGTGGATCACCTGAGGTCAGGAGTTCAAGACCAGCCTGGCCAACATGGTGAAACCCCACCTTTAAAAAAAAAAAAAAAAGGAAAGAGAAGAAAAAATAAATAAATAAACAAAACAAAACAAAAAACCCATATGTTTCTTTTTCTTTTTTTTTTTTTTTGAGATGGACTCGCACTGTGTCATCCAGGCTGGAGTATAGTGGTGAGACCTCAGCTCACTATAATGTCTGCCTCCTGGGTTCAGTTGATTTTGCTGCTTCAGTCTCTTGAGTAGCTGGGATTATAGGTGCCCCCCACCAAGCCTAGCTAATATTTTTTTGTATTTTCAATAGAGACAGGGTTTTACCAGGCTGGTCTCAAACTCCCAACCTCAAGTGATCTGCCCACCTTGGCCTCCCAAAGTGCTGGGATTATAGGCGTGAGCCATGCATATTTTATATGTGTATTATATTCTGTAGATTTAGAATAAAGTAAGCTAGAGAAAAGAAAATGCTAAGAAAATCATAAGGAGACCAGTTGTGGTGTCTCATGCCTGTAATCCCAGCACTTTGGGAGGCTGAGGCGGGCAGGTCACCTGAGGTCAGGAGGTCAAGACCAGCCTGGCCAACATGGTGAAACCCCATCTCTACTAAAAATACAAAAATTAGCCAGGTGTGATGGTGGGCACCTATAATCCCAGCTACTCAGGTGGCTGAGGCAGGAGAATTGCTTGAACCAGGGTGTGGGGGCGGATTGCAGTGAGCCATGCCGCTTCACTCTAGCCTGGGCAAAAGAGAGGAACTCCGTCTCAAAAAAGAAAAGAAAGAAAATCGTAAGGAAGAGAAACTGTATTTGAGTGGAAGTGGATCATCTGGATCTTCATCCTCATTGTCACATTGAGAAGGAAGAGGAGGGAGAGGTTGGTCTTGCTGTCTAAAGGGTGGCAGAGGTAGAGGAAAGTCAGCACAGAAGTGGACCCCTGAAGTTCAAACCCATGTTGTTAAAGGGTCAACTATGTAAGAAATGCAAATTAGAAATAGTTTTAATTTCTTTTTCTTTTTTTTTTTCAGACAGAGTCTTGGGAGTTCTGCTCTTGTCACCCAGGCTGGAGTGCAGTGGTACAATCTTTGCTCACTGCAACCTCTGCCTCTTGGGTTCAAGGGATTCTCCTGCCTTAGCCTCCTGAGTAGCTGGGATTACAGATGTATGCTACCACACCTGGCTAATTTTTGTATTTTTAGTAGAGATGTGGTTTCGTTGTGTTTGCCAGGCTAGTCTTGAACTCCTGACCTCAGGTGATCTGCCCACCTTGGCCTTCCAAAGTGCTGGGATTACAAGCATGAGCCACTGCACTTGGCCAGAAACAGTTTCTGTCGGATTTCAAAAGCTAAACCATAATTCTTAATACTATGGGTGGGGGAGGTGGGCGGGGGCAGGTAATGACAGGCGTAAGACCACATTGCTGATATATACTTGTATTACTTTATAAAAAGTAATGTGTCAGCTGGGCGAGGTGTCTCACGCCTGTAATCCCAGCACTTTGGGAGGCTGAGGTGGGCATATCACCTGAGATCAGGAGTTCAAGACCAGCCTGATCAATATGGTGAAGCCCTGTCTCTACTAAAAATACAAAAATTAGTTGGGTGTGGTGGCAGGTGCTTGTAGTCCCAGCTACTCGGGAGGCGGAGACAGGAGAATTGCTTGAACTGGGGAGGCGGAGGTTGCAGTGAGCTGAGATCATGCCCACTGCCCTCCAGCCTGGGTGACAGCAAGACTCCATCTCAAAAAAATAAAATAAAATAAAATAAATAAATAAATAATGATGTGTCATTAGGTATCAAAAGGAATAAAAATGTTTATAACCTTTGCCCCAGTAAAATTATCCTCAGGGAATAATTAAATATTGCAGCAAGATCTAGCTACTCAGATGTTTATGCTAGTGAGATACTAGAAATAATTTTAAGTATTCAACTGTGAGACATTAGTACATCTATATAATAGATTACCCTAGCCATAAAAATACTCTCTGTGAATGTTCAAAATATTTTGCTGTATATTATGTGAAAACAAATGATAGAGTATATGTAGTAGAATTTGTTTTTGTAAAAAGTGCATAGAAAATGTCTGGAAGGAGATTCATTAAGGTGTTAGATTCTGTTTTTTTAAATTGAGATATAATTCATATACCATCTGATTCACCCATTTGATCAATTTAAAGAATTCATTGCAAATTCAGTACAACTTATTACATTCACAGAGTTGTGTCACCATCACTATACTCAATTTTAGAGCATTTTCCCTGTACACATCAGAGTCACTTCTCATTCTAGCCTCCTAATTCAACCTCCCTAAGGCACTCCCACCTTCTCCCCTTTCACCACTACTTGCAGCCATTGCTCTACTTTCTGTCTGTAGATTTGCCTATTCTGGACATTTTATGTAAATAGGATCATACAACATGTGGTCTTTTGTGCCTGGTTTCTTTTAACATAATGGTTTCAAGGCGCATTCATGTCACAGTATATTATAAAATTTGAGTCATTGTATATTTTATGTATTATGAGTAATACCTAAAGTTCGTGTACAAGTTTTTGTGTGGATATGTTTTCAGATCTCTTAGATACACACCTAGGAATGGTGGAATTGCTGGGTCATGTGGACTCTCACTGCTTAGTCTGCGGGGAACTGCTAGATTGTTGCACCACTTTACATTGCTACTAGCAGGGGCTGAGAGCGCCAGTGTTTCCACGTGCTTGCAGTTATTTTCTGGGTTTTTTTTTGTTGTTGTTGTTGTTTGGTTATAGCCATCCTAGTGAGTGTGAAATGGTGTCTCATTGTGGTATATTTATATATATTTTTGTTTGTTTGTTTTCCTGATCTCAAGTGATCCACCCACCTCGGCCTCCCAAAGTGTTGGGATTATAGGTGTGAGCTACCGTGTCCAGCCCTAGTTAGATCTTTGTCCATTTTTAAATTTTAAGTTGGATTCTGTTTTTATTAATGAGTTGTAAGAATTTATTATATATTCTAGAAAAAAGTTCCATATATATGATTTACAAATATTTTCTCCCATTTTGTTTCAGCAAGCACTCTAGGAAAATAAACAAATGTTTTCACCCGTTCTATAGATTGACTTTTCATTTTCTTTCTTTCTTTTTTTTTTGGAGACAGAGTCTTGCTCTGTCACCCAGGCTGGAGTACGGTGCCACGATCTTGGCTCACTGCAACCTTTACCTCCTGGGTTCAAGCAGTTCTCCTGCCTCAGCCTCCCAAGTAGCTGGGACTACAGGCACATGCTGCCACACCCGGCTGAGTTTTTGTATTTTAGTTTGGGTTTCACCGTATTGCCCAGTCTGGTCTTGAACTCCGGCAGTCTGCCCGCCTCGGCCTCCCAAAGTGCTAGGATTACACAGGCGTGAGCCACCGCACTGGCCCGACTTTTCAGTTTCTTGATGGTATCTTTTGAAACACAAAACTTAAAAAAAGAATTCCCCAACTTTATCGAGGTATAACTGACAAAATAGGTATATATTTATGATGTACAATGTGTTTTTGTTTTGTTTTGTTTTGTTTTGTTTTTGTGACAGAATCTTGCTCTGTCACCCAGGCTGGAGTGCAGTGGCACGATCTCACCCCACTGCAACCTCTGTCTCCTGGTTTCAAGTGATTGTGGTGCCTCAGCCTCCCTTGGGATTACAGGGATTTACCACTATGCCCAGCTAATTTTTTTGTATTTTTTTCTTTTAATTTTTATTTACACAGTGTCCAGGAAATTTTTTTTTTTTTTTTGTATTTTCAGTAGAGGTGGGGTTTTTACCATGTTGGCCAGGCTAGTCTTGAACTCTGGGCCTTAAGCAATACACCTGCCTCCCCAAGTTCTGGGATTTACAGGCGTGAGCCCTGGTGCCCAGCCGCATGTTTTGATATATGTATACATTGTGAAATGATGGCCACACTCAAGCTAGTTAACATATTCATCACCTTACATGGTTTTTTTTTTTGCATAATGAGAACATTTGATTTTTTTGTGTAATGAGGACATTTAAGATCTACTTTCCAACCAAATTTCAAGTATGCAATAGAGTGTTATTAACTATCAATACTGACTTGTACATTAGATCCCCAGAACTCACTCATCCTGCCTAACAGAAACTTTGGACTCCCTAACCAGCATCTCTCTATTTCCCCAACTCCCCAGCCCCGGCAGCCACTGTGCTACTCTCTGCTTCTGTGAGTTTGACTTTTTAACATTCCACAGATAAGTAAGATCATGCAGCATTTGTCTTTCTGTGTCTGGCTTATTTCACTTAGTGTAATGTGCTCCAGGTTCATCCATGTTGCCCCACATGGCAGGATTTTCTTTTATAAGGCTGAATAATATACCATTGTATATTCCACATTTTCTTTATTTGCCCGTGGAAGCACACTTAGTTGTTTCCATGTCTTTGCTATGTGATTAATACACACACACATAGTAGTGCTGTAATGGGCGTGGGAGTGCAGCTGTTACTTTGAGATACTGCTTTCAATTCCTTGGATATATGCCTAGAAGTGGACTTGCTGGATCATAACATGTTTTTAGTTTTTTGAGGACCCTCCATATTGTTTTATGTATTTGCTGTACCAATTTACATTCTCACCAATAACGTATAAGGGTTCTCTTTTCTCCACATCCTCACCAACACTTGTTATCTTTTGTCTTTGTGACAATAGCCATCCTAACAGGTGTGAGGGGATATCTTACTGTGGCTTTGATAAAGTTTTTAATTTTGATGTAGTCAGTTTATTTAGTTTTTCTTTTGTTGTATGTGCTTTTGATGTCCTGAGATTTTGCCCCACCCCAGCTCCTGAAAATTTACTCCTATATTTTCTTCTAAGAGTTTGGTTTTTTTTTAGTTTTAGCTCTTACATTTAGGTATGTGATTCATTTTGAGTGAATTTTTGCTTATGGTTTGAGATAGGAGTCCAACTTTATTCTTTTGCATGTCAATATCCTGTTGTAGTAGCGCCATTTCCAAAAAAGTGTTTTTTCTACATTGAATCATGTTGTCACCTTTATAAAAAAGTCAGTTGACTGTAAATATAAATGTTTATCTCTAGATAGATGGATATCCCCTTATGCCATTACCATGCTGTGTTATTACTGTATGTTTTGAAATTGGAAAGTGTGAATCTGCCAACTTTGTTACTTCTCAAGATTATTTTGGCTATTGTGGGTCCCTTGAATCTCCATATAATTTTTTTTTCCTTTTTTTGAGACAGGGTCTTGATCTGTCGCCCAAGGTGGAGTGCAGTGGCATGATCACAGCTCACAATAGCCTCAACCTCCTGGGCTCAAGCGATCCTCCCATCTCAGCCTCCCAAGTAGCTGAGACTACAGGTGTGCACCACCATGCCTGGCTAATTTTTGTAGTTTTTTTGTAGAGACTGGGTTTTGCCATGTTGCCCAAGTTGGTCTTGAACTCCTGAGCTCAAGCGATTCTCCCAACTTGGCCTCCCAAATTGTTGGGATTGTAGGCATGAGCCACCAGGCCTGGCCGTGAATTTTAGGCTCAGTCTATTTCTGCAAATAGATTGATGGGTTTTTTATAAGAGACTTTATTTTTTAGAGCATTTTTATGTTCATAGCAAAACTGAGCAGAAAGTATAGCACTCCCATATAGTCCCTATACCACACATACAGAGCTTCCCTCTGTTATTAATGTTCCCCACCAGAGCACATTTGTTATAATGAGCCTACCCTGACATGTCATTATCACCTAAAGACCATGGTTTACATTAGGATTAACTCTTGGTGTGGTACATTTTATGGGTTTGTACAAATATATAATGACATGCATATGTCATTATAGTATCATACTAGATAATCTTTTAGAGTTTCTTTTTGTTAGCTAAGTGTTCTGATTATTCTAAAATGAACATGTGGCCGGGCATAGTGGCTTATGCCTGTAATCCTAGCACTTTGGGAGGCCAAGGTGAATGGATCACCTGAGGTCACGAGTTCGAGACCAGCCTGGCCAACATGGTGAAACCCTGTCTCTACTAAAAGTACAAAAAAATTAGCCAGGCTTGGTGATGCACGCCTGTAATCCAAGCTACTTGGGAGGCTTAGGCAAGAGAATTGCTTGAACCTGAGAGGCGAAGGCTGCAGTGAGCTGGGATCGTGCCACTGTACCCCAGCCTGGGTGACAGAGTGAGACTCCGTCTCAAAAAATAAATAAATAAGATAAAATGAACATGGTTTGCTAGTGGAATTTTTTTAAATTAAAAGTGTTGTTTTAAACTTTGCATTAGTCATGTATTTTTTTTCTGGAAATACTTGAAAAGAATTGGTAAAGATGCCTTATTATGTTTATTCTTAGTATATTTCAGTGAAATTGAGAAAAAAAGTATCCTTTCTTACATGTGGAGAGATTTAGGACAGTATTTGTGACTTACGTAAGTTTTATGGCCAGCAGATAAATCACAATTAAAATCTGGATCCACTATTAGTTTTGCATAATCAAGTAGTGGTCCTTAAGTTATGGTTTCAAACAAGTCAGTTAAATGCGGAGTTTTTAGAAATGCATTATACATTGCAGATTTCAACTAAATTAACAGTGTAAAAACAAACTTTAAAGTGACTAGAAACAAATAGGCACAACTCAAGTTTCAGTCCTCAGAGCTACAGCGTCAACATCTTGGGAAGTGGTGCCCAGCTCCTGTATGGCCAAAAAGCTGCCCTGTGGTTCTGATCTTGAATCCAGTCTTAAAGCTGCTCCATTGTAATTCTTTAGGGAAGTCAGAGCTTTGCTGATGTTTGACTCCCCGAAGAGCCTAACGTTTAATCATGCCTTTTGAAGTACTTTGTTGTTTTGTTTGATTCTATTTTTCATCCTCTTATTCATGTTTTTGTCACAAGAGCTGGAAAATGTGACTGTAGAATATATTTAAGCACTTGAAATAAGTATTTTATTTATAGGGCAAATTTAGTTCATGCCTTAAGCATTTTAATCTGAAACTTCTATTCCAAAGTGTTCCTTTACTGGCATTATTGGCAAGGGGTGTTTTGGTTGAAGGAATGTTTTAGAATGTTTTATTAACTAAAATCTAGTTAAGTCCTCTTAAATTTTTTTCTTTACAGAAAAGTCTTTTAAGTTATGTGTCACCAAGGAGATGCTGCTTCTTAGTATTACAACTGCTTATACAGGTAATGGAATTACTGTTCTTGTTTTTTCTTGCTGCATAATGACAATAAGGGATTGAAAACAATAGCCAAGTTATTATTTCTCACCATTCTGTGCATTGACTGGGCTCAGTGGATGGTTCTTCTGATGGAATCACTTGGGATCTCTTGTAGCTGCTGTTAGAGGGTGGCTGGGGCTAGAACTTCCAAGATAGTTTTCTTCATATGCCACCTTCACTGGGGTCAGATGAAAGGCTGAGTATCTCTTTTCCTGTAGTCTCAGAGCTTCTCTTCATCTACACGACCCTCTCCATAAGATCTCCTTGTGACCCAGCAGGATAGCCATACACCTTAGTTAATGGGCTGATGGCTCCAAAAAAGGCAACAGGAAAGACTACCAGACTTGAGTCCAGTAAAAAGCTCAGGCTTCAGTCCAGCCCAGCATCACTTCTACTGCCTTCTGTTGGTGACGGCAAATCACAGGGTCGCCCCAAATTCAATGTGGAAGGATTCTGCACGAGGTTCAGAAAAACCACAACACATGGCTCATTGGGACCAGTGGTTTTAGGGCAACGCAGAGCACTGCAGAAAATAACCATGAAGAGATCTGTAACTTTAGTGGTTCACGTCTGTAATCCCAGCACTTTGGGAGGCTGAGATGGGTGAATTGCTTGAGCCCAGGAGTTCAAGACCAGCCTGGGCAAAATGGCGAAACCCTGTCTCTACTAAAAATACATAAAATTAGCCGAGTGTGGTGGTGCATGCCTGTAGCCCCAGCCATTTGGGAGGCTAAGGTGGGAGGGTCATCTGAGCTCAGAAAGTCAAGGTTGGAATGAGCTGAGATAGCACCACTGCACTCCAGCCTAGGCAATGGGAGTGAGACCCTTGTCTCAAAAAAAAAAAAAAAAAAAAATCATTTCTAATGAAATAGAAGCACATCATAATGTGGTATAACAGGTGGAGTAACCTTAGGTCAAGAATGATGAGGAAATTTGTTTTTTTAAAAAAAATGCTGTAATTTGCTAATTAATCTTTTGCCTTTATGTGCCCTACATAGGTATAACATATTTTTAGGTGACATAGAATAAACATTAAACCTCTTTAAAATTCACAGTTAAGGTTTTGTAGCATTAGGGAATGAAGGTCCCCTACTGATTTACTGATTTTTTAATCTTAGGAATTTTCTTTACCTAGAAAAAGGGGTTTAATTAAAACATGGTGGTGCTTTTAAGCCACATTGGATAGTATGTATTGGCTTTCCATTACAATAAGAACATAATCCAGTAGGGGCTGGGCACAGTGGTTCATGCCTGTAATCCCAGGACTTTGGGAGGCCAAGGTAGGCAAATAACCTGAGGTCAGGAGTTGGAGACCAGCCTGGCCAACATGGCAAAACCCCATCTCTACTAAAAATACAAAAATTAGCCAGGTGTGGTAGTGCACACCTGTAATCCCAGCTACTTGGGAGGCTTAGGCAGGGAGAATTGCTTGAACCCGGGAGACAGAGGTTGCAGTGAGCTGAGATCATGCTACTGCACTCCAGCCTGGATGACAGAGTGGGACTCCCTCTCAAAAAAAAAAAAAAAAAAAAAAAAAAAGGAATGTTCCTATTTCCTTGGAAAGCTGCTACTAACATGCTAATGAGCACATTAGTCTTCACTCTTACAAAGTTATGTTAATTATCACCTCTGCCCATCTCCGCCTGCATGGAGAGTGACAAGTTTTAACCTAAGGATATCTGTTCATTTGTGTTATATACTTTTATCTGAAATATATGGCAGATGCTGTCTTGTGGTGTCTTAATTTTAGCTGCTATAATGAATTTCCATAGACTGTGTGGCTCAAACAATAGATATGTATTTCTCATGGTTCTAGAGGCTGGGAAGTCCGAGAGCAAGATGCCACCATGCGCAGCTTCAGGTGTGGGCTGTTCCTGGTTGTAGACAGCTGCCTTCTTGCAATGTCCTCCCATGGCAGAGAGGGGACAGGAAGCAAGCTCTCTGCTGTCTCTTTTTATAAGGGCACTAATCACATCGTGAGGGTTCCACCCTCATGACCTAATTGCTTCCCAAAGGTCCTATCTCCAAATGCCATCATGTTTTGGGGAATTTGAGTTTCAACATGTGAATTTAGGGGGACACAAACATTTAATCCATAACATGAAGCTAATTCCATTTCATCAGTTACATAACATCACATTATGCTCTGCTTAGGGATTAATATTTCAGTCTCTATGAGTTGTTTTAAGTGTTTTACTACTCAAGCATTCTTTTGTCAGATACTACTAGATGGGAAGATAAAAGTGAATGTATAAATTACATCTTTTTTTCTTTTTTAACTAAAGGTCTGGAGTTAACTTTCTTTTCTGGTGTATATGGAACCTGTATTGGTGCTATAAATAAATTTGGAGCAGAAGAGAAAAGCCTAATTGGACTTTCTGGCATTTTCATCGGCATTGGAGAAATTTTAGGTTGGTTTTTAAAAAAAGCGTTTGCATTAAAAATACTAGTTCATTATAGTTAAAACAGAAATTTTAAAATAAGAAATTTTAAGTGTACTTCACCTCTTTGTCCTTGAATTTCTGGGTTTGTTTTTTTGGGGGTTTTTTTGTTTTTGTTTTTTTGAGACAGAGTCTCGCTCTGTTGCCTAGGCTGGAGTGCAGTGGCTTGATTTTGGCTGACTGCAACCTCCACTTCCTGGATTCAAGTGATTCTCCTGCCTCAGCCTTTCAAGTAGCTGAGACTACAGGCACGTACCACCATGGCCAGCTAGTATTTTGTATTTTTAGTAGAGACAGGGTTTCACTGTGTTAGCCAGGATAGTCTCAATCTCCTGACCTCATGATCTGCCCACCTCGGCCTCCCAAAGTGCTGGGATTATAAGCATGAGCCACTGTGCCTGGCCTAATTTGATTTTTCTACTTATTTGTACCCAAACACTTATGTTTTCATTTTTGTATTATTACTATTTAGCTAAATTATAAAACATTTGCAAAATAATTCACAGATGGAAACCCTGCTTAAGAAAACATGGTATCTCCCCACTTTTCCTCTTAAAATACTTAGAATGTCTTGAAATTCCTGACTTTCGTTCTCTGATTCCCTGACACCAACTGGGTGTCCAACAGCATAATCCTGTTCTAGCACTTAGCTATCCAGAGTTAGTGTCAGTTTCTACAAGTTTAAGGGTTCAGTCCTACAGACAGTCGTGGGTCCATAGGCCTCTCAGGCACTTCTCTCTGACTTGGGTACAAATTTGGAGATCCCACAGCCCCTTCCCTCTTCCGTTTTGATAATTTGCTAGAACAACTCACAGAACTCAGGAAAGTGCTCTCCTGACTATTAGAGTTTATTATAAAGGATACAGATGAGCAGTCAAATAAGGAGGTAAAACGAGTGGAGTCTGAAAGGATCCCTAAGTGCAGGAGCCTCTGTCTCCATGGATTTGGGGCTCACCACTCCAGAAGCTCCCCAAACCCTGTTTAGGGGGTTTTATGGAGATCTGTTACGTAGGCATGATTGACTAAATCATTGGCCACATGGCTGGGCATAGTGGCTCATTCACTTTGGGAGGCCAAGGTGGGAGGATCACTTGAGCCCAGGAGTTCGAGACTAGCCTGGACAACATAGGGAGACCCTGTCTCTAACAACAACAACAAAAAGCAATCATTAGCCGTTGGTGATTGATTTAATCTCCAGCCTCCTCTCCCTAAAGTGGGGGGCCTGGAAGTTCCAGCCCTCAAGGCTGGGATTACAGGTATGGGCCATCGCACCCGGCCCACTTTTTAAAAATAGATATACAACTTATTTTCTCTTTTGAAAAATAGAGACAGGGTCGTGTTATGTTGCTGAGGCTGGTTTGGAACTCCTGGTCTCAAGCAGTTCTCCCACCCTGGCCTCCCAAAGTGCTGGGATTACAGGCATGAGAAACTGCACTCAGCCATCCTTCACTTGTTGATTTATAGGTTTGCTCGTATAGATTTCTGGGGTAGAAATCACTTAAAAAGTGTAAAGGTCGGCCAGGCGTGGTGGCTCATGACTTTAATCCTAGCACTTTGGGAGGCCAAGGCGGGTGGATCACCAGGTCAAGAGATCGAGACCATCCTGGCCAACATGGTGGAACCCCATCTCTACTAAAGATACAAAAAGTAGCTGGGCATGGTGGCACACACCTCTAGTCCCAGCTACTCAGGAGGCTGAGGCAGGAGAATTGCTTGAACCCGGGAGGCGGAGGTTGCAGTGAGCTGAGATCGAGCCACTGTACACCAGCCTGGTGACAGAGCAAAACTCTGTCTCAAAAAAAAAAATTGTAAAGGTCATGCCCCATGATCTTCTTCCTTTCAGTTACAAAGTTCTTTCCTTCCTGCTGTTGAGTATTCGCCTCTCAGCTCTTGAGACATTCTGAGCTGTGACTGCTGAGCCTTCCTAGGCCTCTCTGACTCCTCTTTGGAGCTCGCACATAATTCTCAAAATCCATAATGACTGCCTTTCGGTGTGATACCTTGGCTTGTTAGGCTATGATTACAACAAAAACTTGGTAGTAATGATAAGTTGTGTTTTTATTTTATTTCTGTTATAAGCTATGGTTAAAGGGGATAGCTTGGGGGATACAATAAGTCACAGAGAAGAAATGCAAGTAGTTTTAATCCCTTACTTTTTGTTATAATAGTTATGTTTGGTCATCGTTGTCATTGTCTCCAAATGCTGAGGTGTTGGATTTTTTGAAGAAATTTGACAAGTGAGAATGTTTATTCCTTGCCTCCTTGATGGTAACTCAGGACTGGGTATTTAGTGTTTCAGCAAGTTAGTGACATTTCTGCCGTCTTGACTTATAGGTGGAAGCCTCTTCGGCCTGCTGAGCAAGAACAATCGTTTTGGTAGAAATCCAGTTGTGCTGCTGGGCATCCTGGTGCACTTTATAGCTTTTTATCTAATATTTCTCAACATGCCTGGAGATGCCCCCATTGCTCCCGTTGAAGGGACTGACAGCAGTGCGTACATCAAATCCAGGTATGGTGGCTGTCATTTCTCTAGTCACTTGAGGATGGGTAGGAGGTAACGGATGGCTAGATATTGAAAGTGGAGCAGTTAATCCTCTTCAGAGAGTGTGGTGTCTCTCTAAGGTCATCTGTCAAGTGTTAATGGAGTCAGACTGAGTTAAATAGGAATCCTTAGAGAATCCTAAGTTATTTTTGTAATAGTTGGTTTTAACCTTTTCCACCAGTAAATCTTTTTCTTGATCCTTGAAGGAGCACATAAGATCTGATTTGAATTTTTTATCTTTGCTTCTTTTTTTTTTGAGACAGAGTTTTGCAATTGTTGCCCAGGCTGGAGTGCCATGGCGCAATATCAGCTCACTGCAACCTCCTCCTCCTGGGTTCAAGTGATTCTCTTGCCTCAGCCACCCAAGTAGCTGGGATTACAGGCATGTGCCACCATGCCCAGCTAATTTTTTGTATTTTTAGTAGAGACGGGGTTTCACCATGTTGGCCAGGATGGGCTCGATCTCTTGACCCCATGATCCACCTGCCTCGGCCTCCCAAAGTGCTGGGATTATAGGCTTGAGCCACCGTGCCCGGCCAGTATTTGCTTCTTGCGCAGCAAAATATCCAGACTTTAGGGCCTGGAAGAAGAACAAAGAGGAGCATGGGAGAACCTGGCAGCTGGCGAGGCTGTTCAGTCCTTCCAGAGCAGTTTATATCACGTTTCAGATACTAGTTTAGTGCACTCAACTCTCAAGCTCCTTATAAATGCAGACATTTATGTCCAGCTCCACAAATCCAAGGATACGCACTGAGTATATCTCATCTGAAAACCTGAAATCCGAAATGCTCCAAAATTGGAAACTTTTCGAGGGCTACCATGATACTCAAAGGGAAGTGCTGCTTAGAACAGTTCAGATGACAGATTTTCAGATTAGGAACTCCTGACTGCTCAGTGTAATGCAGAGATTCCAAAATCCGAAAAGAAAATTGGAAACACTTCTAATCTCAAGCATTTTGGATAAGGGATACTCAACCTGTTTTTTCTTCACAAATGGTTAAGAGGCCAGAGTTTATTAGAGAATGTAAAGGTGTGTGCATTTGAGCACAGGTTCTTACTTTGTAAATTCTAGTCTTTATTTTTAATTTTTATTTATTTATTTATTTTGAGACAGAGTCTCACTCTGTCTCCCAGGCTAGAGTGCGAGTGGCACAACCTCTGCTTACTGCAACCCCCGCCTCCTGGGTTCAAGCGATTCTGTGCCTCAGCCTCCCGAATAGCTGGGATTACAGGTGTGCGCCACCACGCCCAGCTAATTTTTGTATTTTTAGTAGAGATGGGGTTTTGCCATGTTGGCCAGGCTGGTTTCAAACTCCTGGCCTTAAGTGATCTGCCCACCTTGGCCTACCAAAGTGCTGGGATTACAGGCGTGAGCCACTGTGCCAGCTTTGTCTTATTTATTTATTTATTTATTTCAGGAGTCTCACTCTGTTGCCCAGTGGCATAGTCTTGGCTCACTGCAACCTCTGCCTCCTGGGTTCAACTGATTCTCCTCCCTCAGCCTCCCAAGTAGCTGGGATTACAGGTGCCTGCCACCACACCTGGCTAATTTTTGTATTTTTAGTAGAGATGGGGTTTTGCTGTGTTGACCAGGCTGGTCTCGAACTTCTGGCCTCAAGTGATCCACCCACCTCAGCCTCCTGAAGTGCTGGGATTACAGGCGTGAGCCACCACGCCAGCCTTGTCTTTATTTGTGCTTCATAGAGTTTAAAACTTGAAGGTAGAATGCTTTTGTGGATGGATTGCTTTTATATTTTAAATGGCTCTAGCAAACATTTTTACATTCTAGGAAAGGAATAGTTTACATTAGATTGGAAGAGGGGCATCCTGGGGCTGGGAAAGGAGATCCAGAGTTCTATCTTGGCTGTGTCGGCTCTAGCAAATGTTACACATACTAAATTAATTTTTATTTTCTTCAGCAAAGAAGTTGCCATTCTCTGCAGTTTTCTGTTGGGCCTTGGAGACAGCTGCTTTAATACCCAGCTGCTTAGTATCTTAGGCTTTCTGTATTCTGAAGATAGCGCCCCAGCATTTGCCATCTTCAAGTTTGTTCAGGTAACCTCTTCGGATTGTGTTTGATGTAGGGTTCTTCCCTTTGTGTATTACCTTTTTTTCCTTAGTTACTTGTATTGTGGTTTTACTTTTTATTTATTTTTATTTTTTTTTGATAAGAGTCTCACTCTTATCACTCAGGCTGGAGTGCAGTGGCGTAATCTTGGCTTGCAATCTCTGCCTCCGGGGTTCAAGCAATTTTCCTGCCCTGGCCTCGAGTAGCTGAGATTACAGGCACACACCACCACCCCCAGCTAAGTTTTGTTTTTGTTTTTGTTTCTTTAGCAAAGGCAGAGTTTCATCCTGTTGGCCAGGCTGATCTCGAACTCCTGACCTCAAGTGATCCACCTGCCTTGGCCTCCCAAAGTGCTAGGATTATAGGCATGAGCCTGCACCTGACCTATTTTTTTTTTTTTTAAGATGAAGCCTCACTCTGTAGCCCAAGCTGGAGTGCAGCGGCAAAATGCTCACTGCAACCTATGCCTCCTGGGTTCAGGCTATTCTCATGCCTCAGACTTCTGAGTAGCTGGAATTACAGGCATGTGCTACCATGTTCAGCTAAGTTTTTATATTTTTAGTAGAGATGAGGTTTTTTGCCATGTTGGTCAGGCTGGTCGCGAACTACTGGCCTCAAGCGATCCACCCGCTTTGGCCCCACAAAGTGCAGGGATTATAGACATGAGCCACCACGCCCGGCTATATTTTGTTTCTTATTTTATTTTATTTTTTTGTTTCTTCTTCTTTTTTTTTTTTTTTTTTGGTCTTATATTATGTTTTTTAAATGAAAGTTGGGGACAGCCTTTCAAAGGATTTGTGAATAGAATTAGGAAGCAATGAGCAGTAACATTTTTTGTATGGGAGACTTTACATTCTGGTCTCTATGGCTCTGATTAGAGATTTCCTTCCTTAGATACCAGAATTCTATTCATTTGTAATACAGACAAGTGTATTTCTTACTCTGTACATTCTTGTTACTCCAGTTTCCCACAAAATGCTATTTTTGTTTCATTTCATTTTATTTTGTAGACCTGGGGTCTCGCTATGTTGTACAGGCTGGTTTTGAACTCCTGGGCTCAAGCATTTATCCCACCTTGGCCTACCAAAATGTTGGGGGCATGAGCCACCACACCTGGCCGAAATGCCATTTTAAATACCGGAGATTGTAGCAGGAGTTGATGGTATGTGTTTGTAGTCAGTGACTGAGGAAGTCATACCCAGATGCAGAAAGAATAGAGAGCACTGCCAGTTCCAGCTGTCCTTGGGGCTGGCTAGTAGTGGGGTTAAGGGCCAATTGTGGAGCCGTGCAGCCCCCGGTGTGCCCGTTGTGATTTGTTTTGTTTGTTCTTAGTCTATTTGCGCAGCCGTGGCATTTTTCTACAGCAACTACCTTCTCCTGCACTGGCAACTCCTGGTCATGGTGATATTTGGGTTTTTTGGAACAATTTCATTCTTCACTGTGGAATGGGAAGCTGCCGCCTTTGTAGCCCGAGGCTCAGACTACCGAAGTATCTGATCAGGTGTCCATGAGGGGACACGTCTGACCTCAGAAACACAGTTGGACACAGAGCTTGGTAGAAGAAGTCTCGTTTGATCTTCACACTATATTGGATGATGTTCAGTATGGAAAATCAAGGAATTAAGACTGTTAAATCAGCCAGAGTTAGTGTTCAAGTTTACATATATGAGTTATTTAAAATAAGTGGAATAAGGGAAAGCTGTTCTGTCAACTGTAATTGTTCAGAGATGTTGTTTTTTATTTTATCTATCTCAATCCTATAATCATGTTATAGAATGTAAATGTTTTCTTCTCCTTCCTGCTCTTGTTGAAAGATCCTGCCTTGATTCAGAATACTAGGCCATATGTCATATAAATATTTTTTCTGGATATGGAGTATGTTCTGCTACATAATAATGGAAGCATATGTCACTCCCATATGTGTTGGGGAATGATATTTAATTAAATAGCAAACCTGAGTGTGGTGGTGCACGCCTATACTCCCAGCTGCTGGGGAGGCTAAGACAGAAGGATCACCTCAGCCCAGGAGTTTGAGTCTGCACTGAGCTATGATCATACCACTGCATTCCAGCCTGGGCAACAGAGTGAGACCCTGTCTTGAAAATAATAATAGGCCAGGTGCAATGGCTCATGCCTGTAATCCCAGCACTTTGGGAGGCCGAGGCGGGTAGATCACCTGAGGTCAGGAGTTTGAGACCAGCCTGGCCAACATGGGAAACCCTGTCTCTACTAAAAATAAAACAGTTTGCTGGGTGTGGTGGTGAATGCCTGTAATCCCAGCTATTCAGGAGGCTGAGGGAGAAGAATTGCTTGAACCTGTGAGGCGGAGGTTGCATTGAGCCAAGATTGTGCCATTGCACTCTAGCCTGGGCCACAAGAGCGAAACTCCATCTCAAAAAATAAATATAATAATAATGATAATTTTCAAAAATAATGAAAAATAAATAACAAGATTCTGAAATGAAATCTTTGAAAAGATGTCTTCCTCTATAAATGTTTTGTTAGATAAGTTTTCTTAACCTTGTAGCTCATAGCAAAGAGTGGCCAATTAAGTATTAGGAAATAAGGTAAAAATTGTCTTAAGACTTTTTTTTAAATTTATTTTTATTTATTTTTTTGAGATGGAATCTCACTCTCGCCCAGGCTGGAGCGCAGTGGCATGATGTCAGCTTACTGCAAACTCTGCCTCCCGGGTTCAAGCAATTCTCATGCCTCAGCTTTCCAACTAGCTAGGACTATAGGCATGTGCCTCCACACCTGGCTAATTTTTGTATATTTCACCATGTTGACCAGGCTGGTCTGGAGCTCCTGACCTCAGGTGATCCACCTGCCTCAGCCTCCCAAAGTGTTGGGATTGCAGGGGTGAGCCACCATGCCCGGTCCTTTAAGTCTTAAGAACAGAAATCTAACGTCTCTAACAACAAAAACATTGAAAAAGACAAACACATTTACTGGGGGAGGACTTTTGCTAGCAATTTTCCTGGAAGATGCAATTCGAAAACACCCAAACAAGCCTGTGGTGAGATCTGAGCCGCATCATCGGGCCGGGATCACATCTTCATTTATGTGTCTTCTGCCAGCAGTGCTGTTCATCTTCCTGGGTGCGGGGATGGAACATCACTATTTGGGGAGATGTTGAAGTGGAAGTGTTAGCTTTCCTCCATAAGAGTTCACTTAAAAAATTTTTTTTTAATTGAAATCAAATCCAGAAACCATAAAAATGTCCCGTTTTAAAGTGTACATTCACAAGGTTGTATATCCATCACCATGATCTAACTCCAGGACATTTTTATGTCCCCAAAAAGCTGCTCCCTCCCTGTCAGCAGTCATTCTTTCTCATCTGACATGGCAACCACTAATCTACTTTCTGTATCTATAGATTTGCCTATTCTGAACATTTCATGAAAATGAGAGAGCTCACTTTTTTTTTTAATTTTTAGGAGAGACAGAGTCTCCCTATCAAGTGCTGGGATTACAGATGTGAGTCACCGCGCCCGGCTGAGAGCTCACTTTTAAATGTGATATTAAACTGTACAGTGAATCTTTTTTGGCAAAGTAAATTCAGCCAAGAATACAAATAATACTTTGTTTTACATTATTTGTTTTAAAACTTGCTAGAGTTTAAACCCCCAAACAAACCTGTAGTGAGATCTGAGGCCTTATAATTGACCTGCAAATCTGAAGAATACAATAGAGGGAGATTTTCAGATATTTGATGGCAAGTGCAGGCAGTCAGAGAACCTGTAGTTATACCAGGCCAGAATCCTTAGAGAAATTTCACCAGTGTGGAGCACTAAACTCTCCTCTTCTAGGTTTCTTTTTTTTTTTTGGAAACAGAGTCTCACTCTGTTGCCCAGGCTGGACTACAGTGGTACAACCTCAGCTCACTGCAACCTCTGCCTCCCAGGTTCAAGTGATTCTCCTGCCTCAGCGTCCAGAGTAGCTGGGATTTCAGGTGCTGGCCACCATGCCAGGCTAACTTTTGTATTTTTAGTAGAAACAGCGTTTCACCATGTTGGCCACGCTGGTCTTGAACTCCTGACCTCAAGTCATCCACCCACCTCAGCCTCCCAAAGTACTGGGATTACAGGTGTGAGCCACTGCCCCTGTCTGTTCCAGGTTTTGAAGTTCTGGTTTTCCTTTTTTGAAGTTGAGATAACCTCCATTGGCTTAGTTAATCCTATTTAAATGATTTACAAATACCCTTTCAGACTTAGCAGAAATGATTTATTATCTCTTTAAGCACATTATTTGCTAAGGTGTATTAGTTTTCTAATGTGTCATAATAAATTACCCCAAAACAGCCACTTAAAATAACACACATCTATTTCATCAGAGTTTCTGTGGCTCGCTTGGGAATCGGCATGGCTGAGCTGAGTCCTGGGTGCAGCGTCTCTCCAGGCTGCAGTCAGATGTGTTCCAGGCCTCGCTGGGGGATGGCCTGCTTCTTTGCTCACTCATGTAGTTGTTGCAGGAGTTGGTTCCTCACAGGCTGTTGGGCTAAGGGTCTTGGTTTCTTATGGCTGCTGGCTAAAGACTGCTTTCTGCCCTCCGTCGGAGTAGTCCTCAGGGCAGCCCACAGAATGACAGCCGTCTCCATCAAAGGACGCAAGCAAGGACAGCAGAGAGAGCAAGACAGAAGCCTCAGTCTCTCATAACTTCATCACTCATCACTCTGCACTCTGTCTGTTAGGTGCCAGTCACTAGTTGCAGCCTCCCCTCAGGGGAGGGGGTTGGTGGGGAGCATCTTACAAGGCTGCCCACCTTGTCCAACCTGTCATACCAAGACTTAGATCGAAGGTGACAACTGGATCCTATATTCCCAAGCCCCACATCCTCCAGGCCCTTGCTTTGTTGCTCATAATGGATCTGTACAACTCTGTGGGGAGCAGGAGGTGAAGCAGCCCCTGTTAATGACATTGAGAATTTTCCTCTGAGGAAGCAGTGGCATCTTGTCACCACTAGGATTCCTGGTGATTATTGTCGAAAGGGAAATGAAATGGAGTGCAGTATAGCAGAAACCCAACTCTTCCTAGGCTGTCTCCCACTTGCTATGTGCTATAGTATTCATTTTTAGTTTTATACTCATTTTTTTGTTAGAGACAGGGTCTCACTCTGTTGCCCAGGCTGGACTGCAGTGGCACAATCATAGCTCACTGCAGCTTCGACCTCTTAGGCTCAAGCAATACTCCTGCCTCAGCCTCCCAAGTAGCTAGGACCACAGGCATGTACCACCATGCCTGGGTAATTTTTTTTATTTTTTGTAAAGACAATGTCTTATTATCTTGCCCAGGCTGGCCTTGAACTCCTGGGATCCAGTGAGCCTCCTACCTTGGCCTCCCAAAGTGCTGGGATTACAGGGATGAGCTACTATGCTTTTTTTTTCCTCCCGCATGGGAAGTTTGTTTTGCTTTTATTTAGTTCTTGTGTCTATACATAGACTTGATCTTGGTCAGCTCTTTAGATGACTAGATACCATTAAAGATACCATTATCATCTCTTAAATTCCTGGCATTAGCTGAGTTAAAGATGAAATAGGGGACAGGCTTGGTGGCTCATATCTGTAATCACAGCATGTTGGGAGGGTGAGGTGGGAGGATCACAAGGTCAAGAGTTTGAGACCAGCCTGACTAACATGGTGAAACCTCATCTTTACTAAGAATACAAAAATTAGCCAGGTGTGGTGGCGGGCACCTGTAATCCCAGCTATGCAGTAGGCTGAAGCAGGAGAATTGCTTGAATCCAGGAGGCAGAGGTTGCTGTGAGCCAAGGTCACACCACTGCATGCCAGCCTGGGCGACAGAGCAAGACTCCATCTTGGGGAGAAAAATAAAGATGAAATGTGACAATGAAATAAAGAGTTTAATTTTTATGCTTGTCTTATATATGCTGTTGAAAAATGTTGTCCTGATACTTCCAGCTAAGTAAATGCCTTAGCTGAGCCTCCCATGGGTGTGTGCTTGTGTGTGTGGATGTCCTGCTCTTTTATTGCAGGTTACATATTGTCTGTATTTAGATTCGGTTTAGACCTTGAGCAACGTTTATTGAACCACAGGTGTTTTTCTCTGTGAGTATGAAAGCATTCCTCCCTCCCCTCTCAAGTTTTCCCATACCACAACTTGAAAGCCTTTAAACCTGGGCTTTGGCTGCCCACACAGAGGATTTCCTTCCTCTAGAAGTTTTTGTTGGTTGATTGGTTGTTGACTTACAGTAAGTTCGTTGGGAGTTTTTTTTTTTTCCTCGAGGTGGAATTTGGCTCTTGTTGCCCAGGCTGGAGTGCAATGGTGTGGTCTCGGCTCGCAGCAACCTCCACCTCCCCATTACAAGTGATTCTCCTGCCTCAGCCTCCCGAATAATCCCAGCACTTTGGGAGGCCAAGGCAGGTGGATCACGACGAGGTCAAGAGATTGAGACCATCCTGGCCAGTACGGTGAAACCCCATCTCTACTAAAAATACAAAAATTAGCTGGGTGTGGTGGCAAATGCCTGTAGTCTCTGCTACTTGGGAGGCTGAGGCAGGAGAATCCCTTGAACCCAGGAGGAAGAGCTTGCAGTGAGCCCAGATTGCCCCACTGCACTCTAGCCTGATGACAGAGCAGGACTCCATCTCAAAAAAAAAAAAAAAAAAAAAGAATGGATAAACAAAATGTGGTTTCTCCTGATGGAATAATATTCAACCTTAAAAGAGAGTCATCCTCAGGCCAGATGCAGGCTCACACCTATAATTCCAGCACTTTGGGAGGCTGAGGCAGCAGGATCACTTGAGGTCAGGAGTTTGACACCAGCCTGGCTGGCCAACACGGTAAAACCCTGTCTCTACTGAAAATACAAAAATTAGTCGGGTGTGGTGGCATGTGCCTGTAATCCCAGCTAGTCAGGAGGCTGAGGCGGGAGAACTGCTGGAACCCAGGAGGTGGAGATTACATTGAGCAGAGATCACACCACGGAACACTAGCCTGGGTGACAGCAAGACTTCGTCTCAAAAAAGAAAAAAAAAAGTTATTTTCAACAAACTAAAAATAGAATTACATATGATCCAGCAATTTCACTTCTGGGCATACACACAAAGCAGTTGAAAGGGTCTCAGAGATACTTATTCACCCATATTCACGGCATCATTATTCACAATCACCTAGCAGTGGGGAAAAAAACTGAACGTTCATCAGTGGATGAAACAAAATGTATGTCTGTACAGTGGAGTATTATTCAGCCTTGAAAGGAAGGAAATTCTGACACAGGCTACAACATAGATGGACCTTGAGGACATTATGGTGCTAAGTGAGGTAAGACAGTCACACAAAGACAAAACTATTTGATTTCATTTATATGAGGTACTTAGAGTAGACAAATTCATGGAGTCAGAACGTAGAATGGTGGGCTGATGGGGATAGAAGAGTGGGGAGGTAGTGTTTATTTATTTTTTGGTTTTGAGACAGGGTCTTGCTCTGTCACCCAGGCTGGAGTGCAGTGGCACAAACAGCTCACTGCAACCTCCAACTCCTGGCCTCAAGCAGTCCTCCCACCTCAGCCTCCCAAGTAGCTTGGGACCACAGGCACATGCCACCACATACAGCTAAAATTTTTTGTATTTTTTGTAAAGACAGCGTTTCACCATGTTGCCAGGCTGCTCTTGAACTCCTAGGCTCATGCAGTCCACTCACCTCAACCCCCTAAAGTGCTGAGAATACAGACATGAGCCAGTGTGCCTGGCCTAGTGTTTAATGAGTACAGAGTTTCTGTTGTGCAAGACGAGTTCTGGAGATGGACGGTGGTGATGGTCACACAGCATTATAGTGTATTTAATACCACTGAAGTGCACACTTAAACATGGTCAAGATGACACATTTTATGAGTAGTTTTTCACAATTAATGGCTGGGCATTAGCGGCTCATGCCTGTAATCCCAGCGCTTTGGGAGGCCAAGGCGGGCGGATCACCTGAGGTCAGGAGTTTGAAACCAGCCTGGCCAACATGGTAAAACCCCGTCTCCTAAAAATACAAAAATTATCTGGGTGTGGTGGCGCATGCCTGTAATCCCGCTACTTGGGAGGCTGGGGCACAAGGACCCAGAGCTTCTTGAACCCAGAAGGCGGAGATTGCAGTGAGCCGAGATCGAGCCACTGCACTCCAGCCTAGGCAGCAGAGCAAGACTCTGTTTTAAAAAAAAAGAAAGAAAAGAAAAAAAAGAGGTGGTCCTTGGGTACCTGAGACACAAGCACTCATAGAGCCCTTCCCAGCTTTTTTTTTTTTTTTTTTTTTTTTTGAGATGGAGTGTTCCTCTGTTGCCCAGGCTGGAATGCAGTGGCACTATCTCAGCTCACTGCAACCTCTGCCTCCCGGGTTTAAGCAATTCTCCTGCCTCAGCTTCCTAAGTAGCTGGGACTACAGACATGCACCACCATGCCCGGGGACTTTTTGTGTTTTTAGTAGAGATGGGGTTTTGCCATGTTGGCCAGGCTGGTCTTGAACTGACCTCAAGTGATCTGCCTGCCTAGGCCTCCCAAAGTTCTGGGATTACAGGTGTGAGCCACTGCACCTGGCTGAGGACCACCTCTTGGGGATTCATTAGGACTCAGCACATGTTGAACTCACAGTGACATAGTAAGAATGCACAGCCAGATCATAAAGAAAAGGACTCGGGCAGAGTCTGCAGGAATCCAGGCACAGGCTTCCTTATGCTCTCTCCAGCCCCCGAGGAGTAACACAGAACACGCTCTTCACCTGGCAACAAACACGCAGCACCACATGTGTATGCCATGTTTCTGCCCAGGAAAGCCCACTAGAGACCCAGCACCAAAGGGTTTTACTGAAGTCTGGGCACATAGGCAGCCTCTGCCTGGCTGGTACCAAAATCCCATACTCCAGAAGGAAAGCAGGTGTGTATTTAGCATTAGCCACAATGTTTACTAACCAGTCTAGGGAAATCGAGCCCTCTTATCAGTGAGCTGTTGATGAGGAATGCTCTGAGCCCAGAGTCTAGCCAAGGGCCAGCCTTGCAAACAGACCAGTCTGGGGCCTGTGGTATTAACTTCTTTCTTCGTGATGCCAAATTGGTGTTAAGTAATGGGCTTATAAACGAGGTTAGATTACTTCCTCCTTATCACAAATAATATAGGAAATCCCATAGAGGAAGAAGCCTTGACATTAACTAGCCCTGGTTTTATTTTTGTTGGGCATTTCCTTTAGAGCCACATTTTTTTTTCTTTTTTTTTGAGACAGTTTTGCTCTTGTTGCCCAGGCTGGAGTGCAATGGTAAAATCTCAGCTTACTGCAACCTTTGCCTATTTTTTTTTTTTTTTTTGAGAAAGAGTCTTGCTCTGTCGCCTAGGCTGGAGTGCAGTGGTGCAATCTCGGCTCACCTCAACCTCCGCCTCCCGGGTTCAAATGATTCTCTTGCCTCAGCCTCCCTAGTAGCTGGGACTATAGGCTTGAGCCAGCACACCCAGCTAATTTTTGTATTTTTAGTAGAGACAGGGTTTCACCATGTTGGCCAGGCTGGACCATTTTGCCTCTTAGTGCTCATGTTGGAACCTACTCGACCAGCTCCTGAGATCTTATCAGGAAGCGGCTGATCACCAGCTCCAGGTATTTCCTATGTATTGGGAGCCTGCCTGTCCCTGGCACCAGCTGCAACCAATGATCCTTTTAGAGACACGGTTTCTGCCTGACCATCACCTGATGATTGCCTGCGACCTGGTAGGGGCCCTCTCCTGCCTTGCTCAGGTCTTCCTAACTACCTACTCTAACATACTGATTTATGTCTTTGCCTGCAATTTCTATCTCCCTGAATGTATGAAACCAAGCTGTAACCGACCACACTTTCTCAGGACCTCTTGAGATTGTTCTCCCAGCTATGGTCACTCATAGGGGCTCAGAAGAAATGTCTTTAAATGTCTTACAGAATTTAGTTTTGTTCATCAACATGGTTGTGAATGTGGATTATGTTTATTGGTTAAGAGATAATTAACTTTGAAAAGTTAATGTCTCATTAAAATATAACATAATTACTTTGGCTTGGTTTATTTTGGTTGGGTTTCCAGCATGTAAAATAATTAGACAGCTCTTTTCTCCATGACTCATATTTCTTTCTTTCTTTTTGAGACAGAGTCTCACTCTGTCGCCCAGGCTGGAGTGCAGTGGCATGATTTCGGCTCACTGCAACCTCCGCCTCCCAGGTTCAAGTGATTCTCCTGCCTCAGCCTCCTGAACAGCTGGGATTACAGGTGGGAGCCACCCCGCCCAGCTAATTTTTGTATTTTTAGTAGACACAGGCTTTCACCATGTTGGCCAGACTGGTCTCAAACTCTTGACCTCAGCCATGAGCCACCATGCCTGCCCTTATATTTCTTTTCTCTCTCTCTCATTTTTTTGTTTTTGTTTTTGTTTTGTTTTTAGGCAGCATCTCACTCTGTTGCCCAGGCTGGAGTGCAGTGTCATGATCACGACTCACTGCAAACTTTGCCTCCCAGCTTCAAGCGATTCTCTTGCGTCAGCCTCCCGAGTAGCTGGGAATACAGGCGTGTTCCACCATGCCCACCACAGGTTTTGCCTTGTTGGCCAGGCTGGTCGTGAACTCCTGGGCTCAAGCAATCCACCTGCCTTAGCTTCCCAAAGTGCTGAGATTACAGGCGTCAACCACCGCGCCCAGCCTACAACTCATATTTCTTGATAAATATCGGAAACATATTGCCTAGAAATATTCTCACTCGACATTTTGTGTGTTTTTTGGTCCTTGATCCACAATATACTAAATCTTAATAGTAGGATGTGTGTTTGTGGTAAGGTGGCAGGCCAAGAAACTAATGTTTCAGTGGCTCTCCAACTTCACCTTCTTTGCAGCTTTGTGTGCAAATAGTCTGAATGTGCCATGGACACCTCCCTGCTGCATCTGGCTGTGATTCTTGGTTTTCTGAGCTGCTATTAAATCTGGAAGGCTTGGTGTTCTTATCAAGAGTAGTTCTGCCCTATTTCTGTGTGATAATTTAAGAACAAGCAGATTGCAGCTTTAGCGAAGTCTAGTCCAGAGAATATTCCTTTGAACACTTATTTCAATTCACAGGTCCTCTTTCTTTTTCTTCCTGAAAATGTTGTCAGATATTTTGGATTCTTCAATCTTTTTTGTTTACATTCTAAGCCTCTTTAACTTTTCTTTTTATATTGGTTTAGTTCTCTCAATTTTAGATCTTAAAAAGGGATCTTTTGGGATAATTGTCACTGAATCGAAAGCGCTTTGATGACTCATATTGCAGACACTGTGAGAACATGTTGAGGAAGAAACAGATGTTCTCTGATTCTTTGTTTGTGGCTACAGCCATTCAAATGAAAGAGGGGCACAGTGAGTGTTTGTGGTTGGCGTGTTGGGGAGGTAGCCTGCGGAGTCCATGTGCTGTGGGGGAGCCGCCGCACGAGGCGTCGGGGCTGGCTCCTCTCCCACAGGTGGCTGCCCCCGAAGCTGTAGCCTACTCTGCAGGAAATAATTTGTTTGGCAGCCAGAGCTTGCTTTCTACTGAAGAACATTGCCGAGCTGGGCACAATAGCTCCCGCCTGTAATCCCAGCACTTTGGGAGGCTGAGGTGGGTGGATCACCTGAGGTTGGGAGTTTGAGACCAGCCTGGCCAACATGGTGAAACCCCATCTCTACTAAAAATACAAAAATTAGCCAGGAGTGTTGGTGCATGCCTGTAATCCCAGCTACTCGGGAGGCTGAGGCAGGAGAATTGCTTGAACCTGGGAGGTGAAGGTTTTGGTGAGCCAAGGTCACACTACTGCGTGTGCACACACACACACACACACACACACAGAACATTGCCTTGGCACTGGCAAACCCGTTGACTTAGGAACCATTTTGGCCTGTCTCATTATTTTACAGAATGAAATGCCTTGGGTTTGGTATACAACGGGTTTTTGTTTTTATTTTCCCTGGGAGATCAGCGCTTTCATTTTATCTCTTTCTGGATCAGAAACCATTGAAACCAGTGAAAGAAGAATAGCCCAACGCAGGGCATTCACATCTATACAACATTAAATCCTTAATATGCTACATGAGCCCAGCATGTTTCTTTTTTCTTTTTTTTTTAAATAGAGATGGGGTTTCTCCATGTTGGCCAGGCTGGTCTCGAACTCCTGACCTCAGGTGATCCGCCCACCTCAGCCTCCCAAAGTGCTGGGATTACAGGCATGAGCCACCGTGCCCGGCCAGAGCCCAGCACATTTCATACAGTGCGTGGTGCCCTCCACGGCTTGACTTTCCAAAGTGAATTTTCTCTATCTAGAGACATCATTAATATATATTGAGTGCTTACCTATATACCAGGCACTCTTTTTCTTTTTCTTTCCTTTTCTTTTTTTTTTTTTGAGACAGAGTTTTGCTCTTGTTGACCAGGCTAGAGTGCAATGGCACCATCTCGAGTCACCACAACCTCTGCCTCCCGGGTTCAAGTGATTCTCCTGCCTCAGCCTCCTGAGTAGCTGGGATTATAGGTATGTGCCACAATGCCCAGCTAATTTTGTATTTTTAGTAGAGATGGGGATTTCTCTATGTTTGTCAGGCTGGTCTCAAACTCCTGACCTCAGGTGATCTAACCGCTTTGGCCTCCCAAAGTGCTGAGATTACAGGCGTGAGCCACTATGTCCAGCCACGGTCCTTCTTTTTTTTTTTGATTTTTTTTTGAGACAGAGTCTCACTTTATTGCCCAGGCTGGAGTGCGGTGGCACTACCTTGGCTCACTGCAACCTCCACCTCCTGGGTTCAAGCGATTCTCCTGCCTCAGCCTCCTGAGTAGCTGGGATTATAGGCGTGCACCACCACACCCAGCTAATTTTTATATTTTTAGTAGAGACAGGGTTTCACCATGTTGTCCAGGTTGGTCTTGAGCTCCTGACTTCGGGTGATCCGCCCACCTTGGCCTCCCAAAGTGCTGGGATTACAGGCGTAAGCCACCACACCAGGCCCAGGCGCTCTTTTATTTTAGTTTTTTTTTTTTCTTTTTTCTTTTTTTTTTAAAGATGGGGTTTCACCATGATGGCCAGGCTGGTCTTGAACTCCTGACCTCAGGTGATCCACCCACCTCGGCCTCCCAAAGTGCTAGGATTACAGGCGTGAGCCACCGCGCCCGGC
>CAUYQU010026470.1:0-40649 GCA_963574635.1 Cheracebus regulus | reverse complement strand
GTTTTATTTCATTGAGTTGATCTTCGACCTCTGATATCCTTTCTTCTGCTTGGTCAATTTGGCTGTTGAAACTTGTGCATGCTTCGCGAAGTTCTTGTGTTGTGTTTTTCAGCTCCATCAATTCACTTATATTCTTCTCTAAGTTGTCCATTTTCGTTAGCATTTCGTTAAATCTTCTTTCAACGTTCTTAGTTTCTTTGCATTGGGTTAGAACAAGTTCTTTTAGCTCACAGAAGTTTCTTATTATCCACCTTCTGAAGCCTGATTCTGTGAGTTCATCACACTCATCCTCCATCAGGCCTTGCTCTCTTGCTGATGAGGAGCTGCGATCCCCTGTAGGAGGAGAGGCATTCTGATTTCGAGTGTTCTTAGCCTTTTTGCACTGGTTTCTTCCCATTTTTGTGGATTTATCCACCTGTCGTCTTTGTAATTGCCGACGTTCAGATTGGGTCTCTGAGTGGACGTCTGGCTTGTTGGTGATGAAGTTTTTTCTGTTTCTTAGTTTTCCTTTGGCAGATGCCCCTTCCCCACAGAGCTGGGCCTTCCCGGGTTCAGCTGTGCTTGCTGTGCTTCCCGGGTTCAGCTGTGCTTGCTGTGCTTCCCGGGTTCAGCTGTACTTGCTCTCAGTCCTCAGCGCTTCCAATTGCTGTTCTCCTTGTGGGGATGGGACCAGCGGAGCCCAACTAAAAGGGCACCCAGTCCCGTATACTCCGTACTCGCTGCACCGGGGCGCCAGCAAAACAGCCGCGCTGGCCAAAAGAGTCGTGCTGGCGACCCATGTGGCTCCTTCGCTGGGAATCTCCCAGTTTGTGGGCATCAAAAATTCGTCTGCAATTGCGGCATCCACTCGCTCTCTGCACTTTCACTGGGAGCTACAATCCTGAGCCGCTGCGATGTGGCCATCTTGGATCTCTCTCCACCCGGTGGTGAAGTTTTTCTGTTTCTTAGTTTTCCTTTGGCGGATGACTGTTCCCTACAGAGCTGGACCTTCTCGGGTTCGCTGTGCTTCCTGTGAAACTCTCAGTCCTCAGCGCTTCCAATTGCTGTTTTCCTTGTGGAGATGGGACCCGCCGAGCCCGTCTGTCTGTATACTCCACACCGAGAAGCGCCGCGCTGGGGCACCAGCAAAACAGCCACGCCGGCCAAAAGAGTCACACTGGCGACCCGTGTGGCTCCTCTGCCAGGAATCTCCCAGTCTGTGGGCAACAAAAATTCGTTGGAAAGTGCGGCGTCCACTCATTCTCTGCGCTTTCACTGGGAGCTACATTCCTGAGCTGTTGCTAATCGGCCATCTTAGATCTCTCTCCTGTATATTTTATAAAAGAGCATTAGTATACATATTCAAGTAATAAATGATAACCCACTTCTACTTGATAAGAATAATTGGATCCTTTTCATAATTCTACTTTCCAGAAGTTATTAAGCAAAAAGAGGCAAAGAGAGTCAAAGGAACACAGTGCTTGAGCTTAACATCAACTGTATAAACTCTTTGTCTAAAGATGTGTCTACCAAACTTTAGTATTTCTAAACTACACTATAGTATTTGCTGAAACTATTTTATACTCTAATAAGGCAAAGTATGATACTAGGCAAACATGACTCAATAATAGCTTATCCAAAATTTTAATGAAAAATCATTCTTGTTATTCTGTTTAATGTGTCATATATATGCCCCTTCCACATGACTATTATTAATACTATATTCTCTATAGTATATTATAGAACAGTATATAACTATATGTAATTATATAATAGTTTACTTGTATAATACTTATAATATGAATTATATGATATATTCAATCTGATCTTTACAACTGTGTAGATTTTGTGTGTTTGTGTGTGTGTGTGTGTGTGTTCCATTTGATCATTGCAACTCTCAGAAGAGCAGGATTGCACTACTATTCTATAGATAATTATAAATTGCAGTTAAATAAGCAATTGGATTTTCTCAAAGACAGTCACTGTAATAAGTAGAGGAGTTGTTAGTAGACATGGCTACCACATCCAGCCTAGATTTAGTAAAAGCTCTCATTCTGCAACTTATGTTCTTTTTTGATTCCCCAAATGGAGGGATAAAACCATAAAAGTTGTTCATTGTAATTACAGTTTTTGTAGTTTTTTCCTTAGGACCTATATCTGTGAAGACCAGCACTACAAGAATATCTTCTTATGGTTCACACATGCAGTTAGTTGTTTCCACAGTTGATCTCCTGGTGGGTTACCCAAGATCTTGCATATTTTGCTTATTTATACCATTACTTCCCAGTAAGTCAATAAAATAATTTTTCATTTAACTTGAGAGATAACTATGTAAATAACATCTCTGAAAATGTTTGTCATTTATCTCCGAGCTTTGAAGATATGATTTTTCAGCCTTCATTTTAATGCTGTCATATCTATATTGTTATTTTGCTGGTGGCCATCAATCATTAGCAATTCTAAGAAGCTGGGCCAAGTTCCATTAGGCACTTTAGCATTTGGCTGATCTTTTAAATCAAGAGGAAAATGCTTAATAAGTCACTAGAAGCCATTCTATGCTAGAATTATTGTAATCTTCTCACAGTCAGATGAGTTCCTCTCCCTGGATATTTCAAAGACCTTAGTTTGCTTATTGCAAGGGCATTTTAAAACTCTGTATAAAATAAATTTCTGTTCCTCCAGCAAAAGTTTTCACATTTCTGTTTTGTTAATTAAAACCCATTTTCATGCAGGTCAGAGGTTGGTTAACCACTATTTAAGACCATGGTTTCCACCTAATGTGCTGCTCATCAGGACTTAACTACTTTAGTGATTAAACAAATATTTACTAAACACCTATTATACAATTGTAGCAGATACGAAAATCACAGACAACTTTAGGGTATACAGATGTAATGTGCTTTATTTTCTGAACAGAAGATCCACCTGGAGCTTTGATTTCATTTGACCAGAATCCTTAACATCAACAATTTTTAGGAAAAAAAAATCAGTAATTTTGATGCAGGATTTTTCCTGGCCATTTTGCCAGACTCATGGCAGGGGCTCGCCCTCTACTTGGTCCGCCACACTCAACCGCTTGTAGGAGGGAACACGTGAGCTCTTAGCAGAGAGAAGAGCTGGAGAGGGGATAGGAAGGGCAGGTCATCTTCTCCAAAGTCAGGTTGTCTCCTCCCAAAGTCAGATAATCTCCTCCTCTACTGATTACATCTGGAGTCTTTACAGGCACAGGATGGAGAGTATGTGCTGATTGATTTGTGAATATGCAAAAAAGGTTAAGGGAAAGACACCAGACAAAGGTGGGCATGACAGCATAGAAAACCAATTAGGAATGGATAGGTATATGTAAAATAGGTGAAGGATGAGAATCAATCAGAGGAAAGCATGCCAAACAAGAAGACAAGTTCTCAATCCGGTCTGAGGATTTAACTTGTAGCTTGGCTTTCAGGCTTTAAACTGTCTTCAGCTTGGAGGTAGGGTTTCACTGGGTACCCAGCCCTATCTGCCTAAACATCTTCCACTATCAATTTTAGTGGGGTTTTTTTTTTTAAAGAATTTTCAGTCATCTAAGATGAGATAACTATTTCTTATGAATACATCCTTATTCTCAAATGTTTATTATGTAATATTTGCTAGACCAAAGGATATAAACAATACATATATAAGTTATAAAGCTAACAATTAAAGGAATTCTTGAATATTTCCATACCTAGAATATTGCACCATCCTGGATATTCTTTCCTGTCCCTTAACACCACCTCCAGGGTAAGCAGAATCTTGATTTTTTAAATACTCTCCTTTTAAGATAAAGATATGTTTTTACCACATTATCTGCCCCAAAATTGTGTATTGCTTCCATGTGCTTGTTATTGGGGTTTATACAAATGATATATAGTATCTATGCTATATCTGTATCTATAATAGATATCCATAGATATCTATAGTATCTATAGTATATATATAGATAGATAGTATCTATATATCATTTAGCATTCTTCTATAGTTTACTATTTTTCAGTCAGTACTCTGTTTCTGTGAGTCATCCACCCTCCAAAAAAGTCAAAATAATCTCACCAGATAACTATTCCAAGTAAAGCTATGACATCAACCTTCCAGTGAATAAATTTAAAAAGCAACATTTTCAAGTCATTTAACAAGGCCAATTTAAATGAGACACTGACATTAGAGAAAGGACAATTATAGGCAAATTTTACCAACAGCATGGATAAAAAAATTTTTTAACAAAATAGTATCAAATTATATACACACAAACACACACAATTTAACACCTCTTGACCAACTTGACTTTGTTCCAGGATTGGAGGTTTGGCTTTACAGTATTTTTTAAGTGAATGAACATGCCAGAGTTTTATTGTAGGAAATTACTTAGAATTTGATTTTCTTTATTTATGTATTAAGAAGGTTGCATATGTTACAATAAGTGCATCTAAACATTTCTTTAAATGCTAATTATCACTTTGCATTTTGTACATAATAAGCTTTTCTCTCTGTTCTCGTATAATAGTATTGCAAGGATTAAAAATAGAAAAATAGAGGTTACACAAAGAGAGTTGCCCATATATGATGTGAAGGCTAATTTTACATGTCAACTTGATGGTATTAAGGGATGCCAAGTTATCTGTTAAAATATTATTTCTGGATATGGCTACAAGAGTGGTTCCAGAAGAGATTAGCATTTGAAGTGACAGACTGAGAAAAGATAATCCATTCTTACCAAAATGGGTGAGCATCATCCAGTCTCATCATCCCCTCAAAAAAGGTAGAGGATGAACAAATCCATTTTTTTTTTTTTTTTTTTGAGATGGAGTCTTACTCTGTTGCCAGGCTGGAGTGCAGAGATTTGATCTCAGCTCACTGCAATCTCCACTTCCTGGCTTCAAGTGATTCTCCTGCCTCAGCCTCCCAAGTAGCTGGGAATACAGGTGCATGCCAACATACCTGGCTAAATTTTTTTTGTATTTTGAGTAGAGATGAGGTTTTACCATGTTGGCCAGAATAGTCTTGATCTCCTGATCACATGATCCGCCCACCTCAGCCTCTCAAAGTGCTGAAATTAAAGGCATGAGCCACCACGTCTGGCCAAATACTTTGTTTTTTTAGAGCTGGGACATTCATCTTCTCCTGCCCTCAGACATCAGAGTTCAATGTCCTCACACCTTTGAACTCCAGGACGTTACACCAGTATCACCTTCCTGGTTCTCAGGCCTTTGGAGTCACCATAGATTGTTCTACCAGCTCCCCTGATTCTTTAGCTTGCAGAAAGCACCTCACGGGACTTCTGAGACTTTATAGTCACATGACCAATTCTCATAATTAATCTGCTCCTATTTATATCCAGTTCCTTCTGTGTGTGTGTGTGTATGTGTATGTGTGTTTTGAGAACCCTAATACACATGTTCATTTGATTTATGTCAAAGTGAAACTGGCCTAATTTTCCTATAAAACTGATGTTTTTGGTTTTTTAAAAATAAACATAGAAATTGATCCCCCACATTCTTAAAACTTGAGAAAGTTACATTAGTCTTATCTGAGTTCCCTTCTCAGGAAACTAACCATGAGGCTCCCCAGATACTATCAAGGAACTGAAATTTATAAGATTACTGCATTTGGACAATAAGATGCCAGACTCCTCACCTATCATAAATGACCACTTGCTTCCAGTTGACCAACTCCTCTACTTACACCTCTCTAACTGCTGTTTTCCTTCATGTACTTACATTTCTTCCCTGCTATATGAACCCCTGATTTTAGGTTGTCAGGAAGATGGAGTTGAGACTGATCTCCCATCTCCTTAGCTGCAGCACTCAACTAAAGCCTTCTTTACTCTTTGTCTCAGTGATTGGCTTTCTGTGTAGCAAGCAAGGGGACTTAGACCAAATCCCTGACATCTCAGTAACAAAAGGTAGCACACAAAGCATTGAATAATGGACAGTTTTTCAACAAATCATTCCGGGATACTCAGATATCTAAGAAAACAAAATAAATCTTGACCACTCAACCATATCAAAAATTAGTTCAAGCTGATTATAGAGCTAAATGTTAAAGGCAAAACAATAAAATAAAAATTCTAGAAAATAATATGTAATATCTTTATTACTTTAGTAGGAAAAGGTATTCTAAAAGAAGCCCTAGTATGAACTGTTGTATATCAGACTCACTACAGTGTCTAAAAGCTAGCCACAGGATAATTGGAGTTATTTAAAAATATATGCCACTCAAAAAAAGCTTGTTTTTATGATATACAAAAAGTTATTTTCATGTCACCTTAAACACAGCAAAAAGACAACCTAATAAACACCAGAGGTTTTAACAGATCATGCACAAAAAACAAGACTGATTAATAAGTACATAACAAATGTTTTCATTACTAATCAGGAAAATGCATATTGAAATGGCATGAGATACCAATGGCTACCATGAAAAAGTGGAAAATTAAAAGCAAGTGTTGATGAGGATGTGAGCAAAGGGAATTCATATATGCTGCTTTTGTCTGTCATAAATAGGTGCAACTACTTTGTAACATAGTTTTTCACATTTCCTGAAAAAGAACATATACATACTTTGTGACAAAGCAGTTGCACTCCATATGTACACCAAAAAATGTATAAACATAGGCACCAGGAGACATGTACAAAATTACACTAGGAAGCATTATTCATCCCAGTTGAACACTAAAAATAAGTTAATTGTCCATCAATAAAATAATACATGGCATATTCAGAAAATATAACAACATCATTCGATAAAGTGAATTACTACCTGTGGCAATATAAATAGACTTCAGAAATATATAGTTATGTGAACAAAGTCAAACAAAATCAGGCAAGTTCCAGAAACTAAATATTAGAAATCAAGGATTCTATATTTAACCAAGATTTATTTCAGGTATTAAGGCTGTAGAAAAAAATCTTTAACATATTTGAGCTATAGAAACTTCATCAAAGACCTAGAAGGCAAAGCATGTGAAAAGATGCTCCACATCATATTTCAACAAGGAAATGCAAATTGAAATAACAATGAGATAATACACATCAATTAAAATGGCCACAATCTGAAACACTGGTAATACCAAATGCTGACAAGGATGTGGAGCAACAGGAGTTCTCATTTATTACTGCTGGGAATGCAAAATATACCAACCACTTTGAAATACAGTTTAGTGATTTCTTACAAAACTAAACACAATCTTACCATATTATCCAGCAGTCATGCTCCTTGGTATTTACTTAATGAAGGTGAAAGCATAATTCACACAAAAATCTGCACATGGATGTTTACCACAGCATTATTCAAAATTGCCAAAACTTAGAAGCAACCCAGGTGTTCTTCAGTAGGTGAATGGATAAATAAACTGTGTTACTTCCAGACAATGGGGTATTACTAAGAACTTAAAAGAAATGAGCTATCATGCCATGAAAAGACATGGAGAAACATTATATATTTCTAATGAAATGAGCTAATCTGAAAAGGGTACAAACTGTATGATTCTAACTATATGATGTCCTGGAAAAGGCAAAACTGTAGAAACACTAAAAAAAAATAGTGATTTCTGGCATTTTTGGAAGAAGGGATGAATAGATGGAGCACGGAGGTATTTTAGGGCAGTGAAAAGGCTATATTATACCACAATGACAGATACATGTCATTTGTTCAAACTCATTGAATGGATAGCACCAATAGTGAACGCTGTGTAAACTATGGACTTTGGGTAATTATTATATGTTAATATAGTTTCTTCAATTGTAACAAATATTGACAAGGGGAGAAGCTATATATGTGTGGGGCAGGGGCTATATAGAAAATCTCTGTACTTTCCTGTATATTTTGCTGTGAACCTAAAACTCTTCTAAAAAATGAAGTCTGCAAAAAATATTCATGAGCCAAATAATATTTTACAGTAAAAAGGATGCACTTAATAGCCTTAACTATAAGAACTAAAACAAAAGTTGTGGTATGAGTAAGAGAATAATATATAAATGTTACATGTTCTGAAAAATAAAATAGCTAAAATAATTTTTTCACATGTATAGGTTTGATCATATGTGTAGATTTACATGTTCATCACCACAGACAAGACACAGAATGGCTCCATCACTAGAATCCCTTGTTCTGACCTTTTACAGCCACAGTCACCTTCCTCCCTTTCTCCACTCTGGCAAAACCTAATTGGGCATCTTTAAAGTTATAATCAGAAAAAATGTGTATCACCTTAAATATACATATATATTAGTAAGGTTTTTAATTCAGCTTCATAAGTTGGTACTAAAACCCACACATGAAAATAAATAAGCAGGAATAGCTAGGAAATTCTTAAAATGAGAAGGAATGAAGGAAGCAATTCTACTAGATAGTTAAAAAGACTATAAAGTCTCTATAATTTAAAATATTTGGTAATAACACATGAATAAACAGTTAAATGAAATAGGATAGCTCAGAATATGGAAATTGAGTATATGGTAAAACTAGCATTTGAAATCACTACAGGAAAAGTGAATTTTTAAATGCATGGAGCTCAGATAACTGGATGTCCATTTGAAAAACGAAAAGTTAAATTTATACTTCATACTGTATACAATAATATATATAAGAAAACATATAAGAATTAAGGGAGAAAATATGAGAGTAAAAGAGGCTGTTTAATTAGATTTCATAACATATTTTAAGAAAGGTTTGTTAAATGTAATTGCATTTTCAAAGACTTTTGCAAAGCAAAAATACCACCATAAGCAAAATAAAAAGGCAAATGACAAACTGAGCAAATAAGTGCAACATATAAAATGGGTAAAGGGATGTCAGAACTAATATGAAAGAACTCCTAAAAACTGAGGGTAAAAAGACTAGAGAATGGATCAAGAAGTGGGTAAAAAGCAAAACAAAATCTAAACAATTCACAAAATAATATATAAAATGATATAAAAATGGCCTCAAACATGTGAGAAGATGTTCAAGTTTACTCATACTAATTCAGGGCCAAGTAAACAATACTGAGATCCTTTTCTCAACTATTGGAATCTCAAAAACCACCTTGTGGTGCAGGTAATACACTCTGCACCACAAGACTGTGATAATAGGCATTCTCGTACACTGTAGATGGGAATTCAATTTGGTTAGAACTGTTAAAGAAGGGTAATTTGGCATTATGTGACAAAACTGCTGTGAATTTACCTCTGAGCCAGCAATTGTACTTTTAGGAATTTACATGTAGTGAATCTAAGTTAATGGTCTATGAGAATTCAAACCTGTTCTATGATGTTAAAGAATTCTCGTAGACCTGTAACTTAGATTAACTGTTTACAATAGCAAAGACTTAAAACCAACCCAAATACCCATCAGTGATAGACTGGATAAAGAAAATGTGACACATATACACCATGGAATACTATGCAGCCATAAAAAGGATGAGTTCATGTCCTTTGTAGGGACATGGATGAAGCTGGAAACCCTCATTCTCAGCAAACTGACAGAAGAAGAGAAAACCAAACACCGCATGTTCTCATTCATAAGTGGGTGTTGAACAATGAGAACATATGAACACAGGAAGGGGAACATCACACACCAGGGCCTGTTGGGGGTTCGGGTGGCTAGGCAAGGGATAGCAGGGGGTGGGGAGATTGGGATGGGATAACATTAGGAGAAATACCTAACGTAGGGAGGGATGCAGCAAACCACCATGGCATGTGTATACCTATGTAACAATCCTGCACTTTATGCACATGTGCCCCAGAACTTAAAGTATAATAATTTTTAAAAAATAGTATCTTGGGTGCACTTCTTGGAAAAGTGGATAAGGGGGCACTGTGGCACTGACGGGATTCTGTTCCTTCACCTGGTAGCCACATCGTAGTTCACTTTATCGTTCATTGGAGTATATGTTTTGTGCACTGCTCTACAAGTAAAGAAACATACATTTCTTTATAGAACAGTGCACAAAACATATACTCCATATTTCATTTGAAAAGTTATCAAAATTTATCTTAGTTGTATACTCTTTATTTTCACTGAATAAAATATACCATAATCTACATAATACTGTTCTGTTATGTAGGAAATAGTAAATTGGGTATCCTTGATGATCAATATCTTGGTTTTTACCAGTTTGGGATTATAAAGAACAAAGTTTATATGACTTCCTGTAAGTGTTCCTCTGGTGGTGTAGACTTGAGAGTGGACTAAGTCATAGGATCCACACATGTCCAGCTTGCCATTGCCAATTGTTTTCCAAAGTGTTTCTAACAACTTATTCTCCCAGCAGTGTTCTATGTGAATTCTTCTTGAGTCACATTCTCTCCATGACAAAATATCAAACGTTTCAATTTATACCAATGAGTGAAGAGGGGCACTTGGAAATTTCCTTAGGTCCTATGTGCTCACCAATTCAATGGAAAAAGTGTGTGTGTGTGTGTGTGTGTGTGTGTGTGTGTGTGTGTGTGTGTATGTGTAAGCTATGCGAACCAATCACAGAAAATGATCTAGTATAGTGTTAGAAGTTAAAGACTAGTAATTCTTAGATTTTAATGTTAATTCATTCATGACTTGCACCCTTCTTCCCCTTACCTCTAAGGTTAGTTATCTAAGTTCTGAGAATTCTTGTGAGGGTAGCTATGTGTATGGTAACTTTCAGGAAGTCCCTTGATTTTATGTTGGTATTCCTTGAGGTTGACAGTCCCATCTGGTCCTTGGCAAGGTTATCTCTTTTTTTGACATCACTGAGATGTCTGTGTTCTGAACTAGTCTCTGCCCATGTTGTCCATATTGCAGCAGCTTTTCCCTATCATCTTGAAATTGTTTCAGAATCCACAAATATATTCACCCAACATTTTTTACCATTTTCATAGACATAGAAAAATTGTGTTGCTCTCCCATATGACTACAATGATGTGAAGGACTTGGTGAGGCTGCCCTTGGCTCCCTGTGCAGTTGTCCCTGTAGGTATGGGAACTTCTGCAAGGCTTATACACCCAGAGTCTCAGACAAAAATGTGAACAAAAGTGCTCTGTGTTTGCAGATGTGCACACATTTATGGAGCTGCTACAATTACCCCTCTATCAGGAATGGGACACAGAGATTCCTAGATCCTACCAATATCCTCAGTCTCTTGTCTCATTTCCAACCTTTTCCTTTGCACCTCAGATAATGTCATCTATGTAGAGATGGGACAGTGCACATTTTTCCAGATTTTTTTTTTTACCATGTTATCCTTAGGGTTAAAAGTCAAGAAAAGTCTGTTGTCTTGATTTTCTGGTTATCTTTTAAAAAATCTTTCTAAAGCCATGTGTACTTCTATAACTGAAAGGCAGCTTCAGTTGCTCACTGCTTGCAGAATCCAATTAACAAGAGTAAAATCTAGTAAAAAGAAAGTGATTTTTATTCCAAGGCTAGTTTAGGGGAAGAAATATCGGCTTCCTGCCTTACCGGTTTTGCTTTGTTTTTTGGAGAAGAAAATGGGCACTTCTAAAAAGCAGGGAAGGAAGTGAGACCATGGGGGAGTCCACTTGCCAGCTTGGTGCCTTACCTACTGGGCAGTTGAATTGGTGTTTTAGTAAGCCGAAACAGGTTGTAAAGGTGGCTGAAAACTTGGCAGGTAGAAGACATTTTCATAGTGTGAATTGAGGTTGCAAATCAACTGATTTCACAGGTGATAACCTCCAGGTTGGTAAAAGTTCCACTCTGGAGCTTCTAAGCAAATAGATGAACTTTCCCTGTAGGGAGTCTGCTGAAGAGGGAGTAAAACGCTATAATTGCATGTCTAAAGAGGTAAGTGGGAAGTGGGAATAAGGAGGAAAGAGAAAAGAGAGAGAAAAAATAAACTGTCTCAGAAAAATGGGGGTACTTGGTTGCACTTCCTGTCCAGCAATTCAAATGGTGGTAGTTTGGGGATGGGAAAGGTGCATGGCAGTTTTTGAAAGAAAACTATTTTATAAAAGACATGGATTATTGCTTTATGTAATGTTCTGCCATTCGAGCAATGTGCAGATGTAGGTGGAGCATTTATCTGTGTAAGTGGTACCTGTTAGATTCAGTACCTGGTCTACTTGTCTTAGGGCTGTTCCTCTCTGGATACACTCTTCTTGGGAAGCCACCACTTTTCATGGGAAGCCATGAAAAACAAGTCCTGAGAGCCACCAATTATGACAGCAGACAAAGTATGAACTGTCCTTTAAATTAGTCCTCTCTTTCTTTGCTCATGTAGCAAAAATTATTTCTGCAGAAAAGAGAAAAAAAAAAGAAATTAAGTGTGAAGGAGAGAGAAGCAGAGGGAGCCAAAGCATGGATTTTTTTTTTCTCCTCCTTTGATATTTTGGAGTATTTAACTCACATTTTCCCTGGCTTTGAAGCAGCAACCATCTTTCTTTGAATAATTGAGACTCCATTTCTCAAGCTTCTGCTTTCAGGCTTCTTCCCAGACAAAACTTCCTGGAGGATTTAAGTGGTGTCCAACTTCAGTCCCTTTAGTGAAGTCATTAGGCACTTCCATAGAGAAAGCTTACTGGTCCTTGAGAGATTCTATTTCCTTTCTACTGTTGGTTTGGATGTGCTGGGAAGTTCAAATACCAAATGAGAGTCTCAACTTCAGTGCAATCAGTTGGATTGTTCTATGACTAGAGATCCTTTCCTCTGGGGGAAGGAAATTCAGTAAGCATCAAAATCATTTACGGCTTAATTTAAGTTAATGTTTTACATGCAAGTATAAATAAGATACTGTCTTTTAAAAGTTAACCATTAAGATGCCATTCACTTAAGACTTATTTTGGTGAGATTCCTGTTAAAATGAAAAGTACAAATATGTTGCCCAAGGATGCATTAACGCATAGGTTTATTTCATTTTCAGCATAAAACAAATAATAAGAAAATAAAATCAACCCTGTTTAGATTCATGGAGTGCTATCTGGCTCCTAATATTCTCAGCAAGAACAAAATCATCATCATCATTAACTATGGAATATAAGTTTTGATGTGAAATGGGTGAAAGGACTTCCGTGACACTGTATTTTTCCAGATATCAAGCCTATTTGCAGCATACAATAAGCAGCCTAAAGATTCTATGGTATAGTTCTGCTGTAGCTTTAGGAAACTTAAGGATAAGAAGGCATCCAGAAGTTTTCACCTACTTTTTGATATTGCTGTGAAAAATATCTCATTTGGATTTTATCCTTATGTTACTAGAAATGCAAAAAAGAGATGTTTGTTTATTCCACATTTTTCAGAGATAAATTCCCTTTGTTTGTTGAACAGAGTCCTAGCTAGATATAACATTTACTGAGATTAGAGGCTCCACTGAACAATGAGGACTGTTGTTTATTGGTTTAAGGATTTTTTGTTTGCTGATTTGAAGAAAATATGATTCTAAAATCACTCCCCCAGGAAAATTAAAACAAACTGTAATACTATGCAGTTAGAATAATAATGGAAGCAAGTTTTCAAGCATCTCCTACTCCCTCTATACGAGTAATTTATAAAGAAAATATTTTCTCAATTGACCACAATCTTCACTTTTGAAAATACATTAAGGCAAACCTCAGACCTTTTAGAGTTAAGGAGAGATTCAATTAAGTCCATGAACTGAGACCATTGTAGAGTCAGGGGAAGTCAGGAAATAGTTTCATAATTACACATGGTGGAAGAAATAGTTTCATAATTACACATGGTGGAAGAGAGTGAAGAGGATTAATTGGGGTTAAAGCACACGGTTTGATGTCCTTTTATGGAATCCTTCCAGTTGCCTTATTATGATTTTTTTCCCCTGCATTGACTCTGAAAGAATCCTTTTAAAAATTCTGATGAAAACATAGCTCAGAGCGATTCAGCATTCAGTTTATTGAAATGCACTTCACAAAATAGTAGGACATAACTGACCACAAATAAAAATTACATTATATGTATTATAAATTATATAATAACAATAAACACTATTAAGGGTAATAAAATCATAATCTTGTACTTGTAAGCAGTTTAAAAATTAGAATATAATTTTTTTTCAAGCTAATTGTCACTGCCCAATCAAAATCTTTTTATCAATCCAGGATAAAGGGCTGTTTCGTTGGATCTACTAGCCCCCCTCCTTGCTAGTACTATGCTTCAACAGCTTTCCTTCTATACAACCTACTGTTAATGTGGTAAGTGGTTTATTCTCCTTTCCACATTGTAACAGCCTCATATTGGAGCCTGATACAATCTGATTATTATTACTAATAATGTATTTTGTTTTTAGTAGGAAATAAATCCATAATATCTGTGACCATTAATCTAATTTAAATTTGATTCAACTCAAACTGGGTTGTTCCTTGAATACACAGACACCTGAAAAAAAATACTCAGAATTGGTCTAATTCCTATTTCCATAGCAATTGAGGAAATTTTACTGAAGAGTTACGGCTTACACTGACCTGAAGGGCAAAGCTCTGGTGAATTTTGAAACACATTATTGCATTCATGCTTCATGCCAATTTTGCTTTTAGTTAGAAAAATCCCAAAACTTTTTTACATATATATACCAAATGATGCATAACCATTTAAACCACCAATCAGATGCAGTCCTTGGCAGGTAGAATCATTACAATAATAATAAACTTCACTTTGAGTTAAAATGCAAATTTTAATAGTTGGAAGAAAAAAAGCAGTTTTTCTCTTCTTCTACAAATTATGCAAACAGAGGCATACACAAAAGTGATTTTTTCTCACCCCTGACTACTTTTGACACTTGTATATCTATTTTAACATGGATTAAAAAATGTGTGTGTATGTGTGTGTGTCTGTGTGTGCGTGCACGTGCACACGTGTTTCGATCCAACCACTTGTTAACAATTAATTGACAATGTTCATTTCTAAGGAATAAGTGAAGGGATTTTTATTAGCAGAAATCCAGTATGACTAACAACACCATGGCTCACGAAATCCAATAGTAGCAATTGATTCGGTGCCCAACTGTCATGTCATGGGAAGTAGTCACTGAGCAATTAAGTTTAAAATAGCAAAAGAAAAAAAAGAAGGATATAGTGTTAGATTAATGCAAAAGACATCCACCTCACCTTTTTCTCTGTTACTATTTTAAAGTATATTTTATTAGTTATATCATCTTAATAATGTACTTATATTTATATAATTTTATCATCTTAATAATGTGGTATATGGATACTTTTTCTTGTTTTCATAGGTGTTTGTGGAACAAGGGTGTTTGGTTACATGAATAGGTTCTTTAGCAGTGATTTCTGAGATTTTGGTGTACCAGTCACCTGAGCAATATACAGTGTACCCAGTTTGTTAGTCTTTTATCCCTCACCCCCTTCCTATACTTTCCCCTGAGTTCCCAAAGTCCATTGTTTCATTCTCATGCCTTTGCATCCTCATGTCTTAGCTCCCACTTAAGAGTGAAAACATACAATGTTTGGTTTTCCATTCCTGCATTACTTCGCTTAGAACAATCGTCCACAATTTCATCCAGGTTGCTGCAAATGCCATTTTTTCCTTCCTTTTTATGGCTGAGTAGTATTTCATCATATATGTATATATGTCACAATTTATTTTTGCACTCCTTGATTGATGAGCAGTTGAGCTGTTTCCTATTTTTTTCAATTGAGAATTATGTACTGTAAACATGCATGTGTAAGTATGTTTTTCACATAATGACTTCTTTTCCTCTGGGTCAATACTCCATAGTGGGATTGCTGTATCAAATGGTAGTTCTATTTTTAATTCTGTAAGGAATATATACTTGTTTTCCTCAATGGTTGTACTAGCTTTCATTCTCACCAGCAGTGTAAAAGTGTTTCCTTTTCACCACATCCCTGCCAACATCTATTTTTTTTTTATTTTTTAATTATGGTCATTCTTTATAGGAATAAGTTGGTATTACATTTGTGGTTTTGCTTTTCATTTCCCTGATTATTAGCAGTGTTGAGTATGTTTGTTGGCCATGCTTATATCTTCTTTTGAGAATCGTTTATTCATGTCCTTAGACCATTTTTTGATGGGATTGTTTTTTTAATTATTAATTTGTTTGAGTTTCTTGTAGATTCCAGATATTGGTCTTTGTTGGATATAGAGATTGTGAAGATTTTCTCTCACTTTATGGGTGTCTGTTTACTCTGTTAATTGTTTCTTTTGCTGTGCAGAAGTTTTTAGTTTAAGTCTCATCTCTTTATCTTTATTTGTGTTCCATTTGCTTTTGGATTCTTGGTCATAAAATCTTTGCCTAAGCCAATGTCTAGAAGGGTTTTTCCGATGTTATCTTCTTGAATTTTTAGAATTCAGAATTTTAGAAATTTTAGAATTCAGGTCTTAGATTTAAGACTTTGATCCATCTTGAGTTGTTTTTTGTATAAGGTGAGAGATGAAGGTCCAGTTTCATTCTTCTATATTTGGCTTCCCAATTATCCCAGCAACATTTGTTGAATAGAGGGTTCTTTCCCTACTTTGTTTTTGTTTGCTTTGACAAAAATCAGTTGGCTATAAGTATTTGGCTTTATTTCTGGGTTCTCTATTCTGCTCCATTGGTCTATGTGCCTATTTTTATACCAGTGCCATGCTGTTTGGGTGATTATGGCCTTATACTACAGTTTGAAGTCAGGTAATGTGATGCCTCCATATTTGTTCCATTTACTTAGTCTTGCTTTGGCTATGTGGGCTCTATTTTGGTTCCATATGAATTTTAGAATTGTTTTTTTCTAGTTCTATGAAAAACAATGGTGGTTGTATTTTGATGGGAACTGCATTGAATTTGTAGATTGCTTTCGGCAGTATGGTCATTTTCACAGTATTGATTCTACCCCTCCTTGAGGATGTGCTATGTTTCCATTTGTTTGTATCATCCGTGGTTACTTTCAGCAGTGTTTTGTTGTTTTCCTTACAGAGGTCTTTCACCTCTTTGGTAGGATATATTCTTAAGTATTTTATTTTTGCAGCTATTATAAAATGGGTTGAGTTCTACTTTTTAGATGTATAATTTACATTCAGTAAAAGTCACTCTTAAAAATGTGTAGAGTTGCATGAAAATTTTAACAACTTTATTGAATCGTAATTGACATAAAGTAGCACAAGTTTAAAGTGGACAATTTGATGTTTTAACATATGTATACATCCCTAAAAGCATCACCACAATCAAGATAATGAACATATATGTTATTCAATTGTCTTCTCATGCCTTTTTGTAATAATCTTTCTCTTATCTAACCTTGCCACCACTCCAATCATCAAGCATCCACCACACGATTTTATGTCATTATACTTACTTTTTAGAATCTTATATAAATGGAATTACACAGTATGTAGTATTTCTTTGTATGGCATCTTTCACTCAGAATAAATATTTTGAGATTCATGCATGTTGTTGAAATTATTAATAGTCTTTCCTTCTAATTTCTGAGTGATATTCCATTGCATAGAAATGCAATTTGTTAATGTATTCACTTCTGATGAAGAAAATATTTATAGAACTGCTATGAACATTCATGTATAAGTCTTTCAATGGGCATATGCTTTGATTTCTCCTGGTGATATATACCTATAAGTAAAATTTGAATTTTTCCTAATAAATAAAATGTTGAGTATCATTTTGTGTGCTTACTTGTTATTAATATATCTTTCTTGATCAAATATCAGTTCAAATAAGTAGCCCTTTTTTGATTATGCACCCTGCTTTTTTGTCTGAAACAGAGTTTTGGTTTTGTTGACCAGGTTAGCGTGCAATTATGCGATCTTGGCTCACTGCAACCTCCGCCTCCCAGGTTCAAGCGATTTTCCTGTCACCCTCCCGAGTAGCTGAGATTACAGACATGCGCCACCACACCTGGCTAATTTTGTATTTTTAGTAGAGATGGGGTTTGTCCATGTTGGTCAGGTGGGTCTCCAACTCCCAACCCCAGGTGATCTGCCCACCTTGGCCTCTAGAAGTGCTGGGATTACAGACATGAGCCACAATGCCTGGCTTGATTATGTTCTTATAATTGAGTTGGTTTTTTTTTTTTTTTTTTTTTTTTTTTGAGGTAGATTCTTGCTCTTTCGCCAGGCTGGAGTGCAGTGGCTCCATCTCGGCTCACTGCAACCGCCGCCTCCTGTGTTCAAGCAGTTCTTTCCCCTCAGCCTCCCGAGTAGCTGGGACCACAGGCACGTGCCACCACACCCAGCTAATTTTTGTATTTTTAGTAGAGACAGGGTTTGACTATGTTGGCCAAGATGGTCTGGATCTCTTGACCTCATGATCTGCCCGCCTCAGCCTCCCAAAGTGTTGGGATTACAGGCATAAGCCACCACGCCAGGCCTTATAATTGAGTTTTAAGTGTTTTCTAAATATTTTGGTTACAAGTTCTTTATCAAATACATGAATTGCACATTTTTTCTTATTGTCTGTGGCTTGTCTTTTAATTTTCATAACAATGTCTACCAAAGAGCAGAAGTTTTTAATGTTCAATGAAGTCCAATTTATCAAGTATTTTTTATGAGTATGTTTTAGTTGTTATCGAAACACTGCCCCCTTCTTTTTTGACAGCAGCAGTTTTGGATCATACTACCCTATGTTATGTCATAAGCAATCTATCACATATCAGAGGCTTATTAAATAAAAGTTCATTTGTTGATGACAATACAAGTTGAACATGAAACACCAGAAAGCTGTGTTCTCAACAATAGCGCACAGCGATGAAGAGTTCATCTCAAAATGCAATAGGAAGTAAACATGAGGAATTATGCCTTGTCATTCATAAGTGACACGTCTCGCATCCACTTATTTCGAATTGGCCAAAGCAAGTTATAGAGAAATGTCAATTGTAATTCTGGCAGTTAGAAGCCTTTCACACTTTAATTCTAAGTCAATCCTCAGGCTCTAGAATCCACTCATATATGCAGTGCATGCTAAGACTGGGCAGATCTCAGCAGAGGAATCTCCTCCAACATTCCTTTTAGGGCCAATCACAGAGGACAACGGATAAGGTAGAGCCTACTAGGAGGCAAAATCTATGACTTCTAGGGAGACTGCCATTCATGCAGTTGTTTCCTTATTTTTGTCCAATAGCACAGCAAGAAATTTATCGAAGATATTCTGTACTTTTTTCACCACAATATGTTGAAGATATCAGGAGTTGATAAATTGATTGTAGTATAATGACTATCTGGATCATGAAAACTCTAACTCCAAGATATCCTGGGTATGTTCTGATGACTATAGTGGAGCGGAGAGGGCATTGACTTTTTTTTCCAATCTGAGGAAAGGTCATTTGTGAAATTCTGTGAATTGAAAGAAGAGTGGGAAACTAATGGGAGGGATGTAATTATAGATGCTTGCTTTTATCTTCCTCCTTTCTTTTGGTAATAGCCTACACCTTTATTTAGAGAAACTATCCTTCCTCACAGCAGGCACTGACTCCTTCATGAAGGGGATCATTTGTGTAATTAAAGATTGTTCTCTTCTGCTCGCAGTGACTGAACCAGGAATAGTCCTGTGAATCATATCTAGTCAAACAGAAGCCTTCTGTGGGATTGTCTATGTAGGTGCTGAGAGGGAGATGTTATCTTTTCTCTGGAACTGCTAAACTTGGCTGTCACATGTCTTCTGCTATCTGTAATTCGATTTATCTTCAACAAACTACATGAAAGAAGCCTATATGTCTGTGGTAAAGCATTAAGAGAATATTTAGAAAGAAGTAGATCTAAGAAATTAAGAACGAGAAGGAGGAATGGAAGGCAGAATAAAGAGATAGAAAAACCTGATGATATTATTTGAGTTTATGGAGTCTCTGAGGTCACTTAGTAGCTTGAGTTTTTTCTTACTTGTTATAAGAGATGTGATCTCCCTGCTCTAACACATACAAATCTCATTTATTCTACTTTACATATATTATCACTGAAGGAGATCTGTCTAACACACTAAGCTTGTCAAAAGAGGAATAAAAGGTGTGTGTTTGTGTATACATGTATATACATGTATATATATACACCCATATGTATATATACACCCATGTACATACACACACACACTGCCTGCCTTTTTTGGTAACTGTTATATTTTATTAAAACTATTAGCTTCTGTTCAGCTCTTATTCAAGAAAAACATAATAATACAAAGTCATGCAATATAATATTTTAAAACATTTTCCAAGGGCAGAGTTAGAATAATGCAAATTTAGCATAGTTATAAATGTGGGTGAACCATATATAATATGCTAGACCTTCATCCTTCCCATTTGAAGGTGATTTTCAATGAAAAAGCACTTGTTTCCATTTTGATGACTATGGTGAAGATGGGTTAATTTCCACTGATGATGTATCATCTATGCAGGTGGCAGAGCCAGTCTATGCCACAGGCAACATTGAATTCCTGCCTGAATTGAGACATTCATCACTGTGTTCTGCCTCTTCATGTCTCTGTCAACAAATGAAGGTCATGATACTCCCTCCAATTTGTGTTAACAGAAAATGTGGGTATAACAAGCAATCTGAAAGATAGATATGAAATGTGAAGAAGCACTTCAGGTGCTCTATTGCAGGACCAAAGTCTAATTTTGCCACTTTTATCTCTGATTAACTTATGGAAAAGAGAATGAAGAGAAAGAAAATGCTGGGGGACTCTCTTTTATTGAATACTTCTATGGCCAGATTCCTTAAACAATAATTTCACATATATTTTCTTACTAATTAATCACACCATCCCTTAAATAAGGCACTATTTTTTATAATGCAAGTATTTTTTTTTATTCCAATAGTTTTGGGGGTACAGGTGGGTTTTGGTTACATGGATAAGTTCTTTAGTGGTGATTTCTGAGATTTTAGCACACTTGTCATCTGAGCAGTGTACACTGTTAGTGTCTTATCCTCACCCCACTCCCAACCTGACTGCCTGAGTCCCCAAAGCCCATTGTATCGTTCTTATGCTTTTGCGTCCTCATAGCTTAACTCTTGCTTATGAGTGAGAATATTTGTATTTTCACTCCCGCGTTACTTTACTTAGAATAATGGCCTCCAGTTCCATCCAATTTGTTGCAAAAGACATTATTTCATTTTTTTTAACGGCTGTGTAGTATTCCATAGGGTATATATACCACATTTTCTCTATCCACTTGTTGGTCAATGGGCACTTAGGTTGGTCCATATCTTTGCAGTTGTGAACTGTTCTGCTATAAACATGCCTCTGCTTGTGTCTTTTTCATATAATGATTTCTTTTTCTTTGGGTAGTTAGTAGTGGTATTGCTGGATCAAATGGTAGTTTTACTTTAGCTCTTTAAGAAATCTCTGGCCGGGCATGGTGGCTCATGCCTGTAATCCCAGCACTTTGGGAGGCTGAGGCAGTTGGATCACGAGGTCAGGAGTTCAAGACCAGACTGGCCGTCATGGTGAAACCCCATGTCTACTAAAAAATACAAAAGTTAGCTGGGCATGGTGGCTCATGCCTGTAATCCCAGCTACTTGGGAGGCTGAGATAGGAGAATCGCTTGAACTGGGACCTGGGAAGCAGAGATTGCAGTGAGTCAAGATCGTGCCATTGCACTCCAGCCTGGGTAAATAGCAAAAATCCATCTAAAAAAAAAAAAAAAAAAAAAATAGAAAAGAAAAAAGAAATCTCTGTACTGTTTTCCATAGTAGTTGTTGATTTACTTTCCTACCAACAGTGTAAAAGTGTTCCCTTTTCACCACATCCACACCAACATCCATTGTTTTTTGACATTTTAATAATGACCATTCCTTCAGGAGTAAGGTGGTATCTCATTGTAGTTTAAATTTGCATTTCCCTGATGATTCATGATGTTGAGCATTTTTTCATATGTTTGTTGGTTGTTTGTATATCTTCTTTTGAGAAATATCTATTCATGTCCTTTGCCTAATTTTGAAGGGATTATTTCTTTTTTGCTTGAGGATTTGAGTTCCTTGTAGATTATGGATACTAGTCCTTTATCAGATGCAATTTGTGAATATGTTCTCCCACTTTGTGGGTCGTCTGTTTACTCTGCTGATTATTTCCTTAGCTTTTTAGTTTAATTATGTCCTATTAATTTACTTTTGTTTTTTTTTGTATTTACTTTTCTGGTATTGTTGGTGAATTCTTTGCCTAAGCCAAGGTTCTGAAGAGTTTTTCTCATGTTAACTTCTAGAATGTGTATGGTGTCGAGTCTTATTCTGGTATAAAGTGAGAGAGAGGAATCCAGATTCGTTTTTCTACATGTGGCTTGCCAGCCTTCTCAACACCGTTTTATTGAATAGGATGTCATTTTCCCAATTTATGTTTTTGGGTGCTCTGTCGAAGATCAGTTGGCTGTAAATATTTAGCTCTCTACTCTGTTGCATTGGTACACATGCCCATTTTTATACCAGTACCATGTTGTTTTGGTAACTATAGCTTTGTAGTATAAGTTGAAGTTGGGAAATGTGATACCTCCAGGTTTATTATTTTGGGTTAGTATTGCTTTAGCTATGTAGGTTCTTTTTGGGTTCCATTAATTTTAGAATTTTTTTTTCCAGTTCTATGAGGAATGATGGTGGCATTTTAATGGGAATTACATTAAGCAATTATGGATTGCTTTTGTCAATATGGTCATTTTTATAATACTGATTCTTCCCATTAATGAGCATGAGATGTGTTTCATTTGTTTGTATCATCTATGGTTTCTTTTAGCAGTGTTTTACAGTTCTCCTTCTAGAGATCTTTCCCTTCCTTTGTTAAGTATATATTCCTAGGTATTTTATTTTATTTTGTTTTGCAGCTGTTGTAAAAGGGATTGAGTTCTCAATTTGATTCTCAGCTTTGGTCATTACTGGTGTACACCAATGCTAGCATTTTTTGTACATTGATCTGATAACCCAAAACATTACTGAATTAGTTTATTAGAACAAGGAACTTTTTGGATGAGTCTTTATAGTTTTCTAGGTATGCAATCATCATTGGAAAACACTGATAATCTGACTTCCTCTTTTCCAGTTTGGATGCCCTTCTTCTCCTTCCTCTCCTTCCCTTCCCTTCTCCTTCTCCTTGTCCTTCTCCTTCTCATTCTCCTTCTTCTTTGTCTTCTTCTTCCCCCCCTCCCCTCTTTCTTTACACTTCAAGTTCTCGGATACAAGTGCAGAACCTGTAGGTTTGTTACATAAGTATATGTGTACCACAGTGGTTTGCTGCACTTATCAACCCATCATCTAGGTTTTAAGCCCCAAATGCATTAGCTATTTGTCCTAATGCTCTCCCTCCCCTCACCCCCCATATCGGTCCAAGTGTGTGTTTTTCCTATCCCTGTGTCCATGTGTTCTCATTGTTCAATTCACATTTATGAGTGACAACATGCAGTGTTTGGTTTTCTGTTCCTGTGTAAGTTTGCTGAGGGTGATGGCTTCCAGCTTCATCCATGTCCCTGAAAAGGATGTGACCTCATTTCTTTTTATGTGAATGCTCTTTATTTTTTTCTCTTATCTAATTTCTTTGGCTAGGACTTTCAATACTATGTTGATTAGAAGTGGTGAAAATGGGCATCCTTGTCTTGTACCAGTTCTCAGGGGGAATGTCCTCAACTTTTCTGCATTCATTATGGGGTTGGCTGTGGGTTCGTCATATATGACTTTTATTACATTGAGGTAAGTTCCCTCTCTGCCTATTTTGTTGAGGGTTTTTATCACAAAGGGATGAAGGATTTTATCAAATGCTTTTTCTGTATATTTTTAAATGATCATATAGCTTTTGCTTTCATTCTGTTTATGTGATTTATCACATTTATTGACCTGCTTATGTTGAACCATGCATGCATCCCTGGGTTAAAACCATGTCCTATCTTTTTGATGTTTTGTTGGATTCAGTTTGTATTTTGTTGAGGATTTTTGCATCTTTGTTCATCATGAGTATTGATCTATAGTTTTTCTTTTTCATTATGTCCTTTCCTGGTTTTGGTATTAAGGTGATACTGGCTTCAAAGAATTATTTAGAGAGAACTCTGTCGATCTTTTGGAATAGTTTCAGTAGGACTGGTACCAATTCTTCTTAAATGCCTGGTAGAATTCAGCTGTGAATCCATCTGATCCTAAACTATTTTTGTTGACTTTTTTTTTAATTACTGATTCAATTTTGCTGTTTGATATTAGTCTGTTCAGGGTTTGTATTTCTTCCTGTTTTAATCTAGGAGGATTGTCTGTTTCCAGGAATTTATCCATTTCCTCTAGATGTTTTAGTTTGTTCATGTAAAGGGGTTAATAGTAGCATCAAATGATCTTTTGTATTTCTATGTTATCAGTTGTAATATCTCCAGTTTTATTTCTAATTGAGCTTATTTAAATCTTTTCTTTTCTTGGTTAATCTCATGAATGGTCTATCAATTTTGTTTATCTTTTCCAAAGAACCAACATTTTGTTTCATTTATCTTTTGTATTTTGTTTGTTTGTTTGTTTGTTTGTTTTGAGACGAGTCTCTCTCTGTCACCCAGGCTGAAGTGCAGTGGCACAATCTCAGCTAACTGCCATCTCTGCCTCCCGGGTTTAAGCGATTCTCCTGCCTCAGCCTCCTGAATAGCTGGCACTACAGGTACCTGCCACCCACATCTGGCTAATTTTTGTATTTTTAGTAGAGACGGGTTTTATCATATTGGCCAGGTTGGTCTCAGACTCCTGATCTTGTGACCTGCCCACCTCAGCCTCCCAAAGTGATGGGATTACAGGTGAGCCACCATGTCAAGCCTTGTATTTTGTTTGTTAGTTTGTTTCAATTTTACTTAGTTCTGCACTGATCTTTGCTATTTTTTTCTTCTGTTGGTTTTGGGTTTAGTTTGTTCTTGCTTTTCCAGTTTCTTGTGATGTGACATTAGGTTGTCAATTTGTGCCATTTAAGACTTTTTGATCTAGGCATTTAATGCTATGAACTTTCCTCTTAGCACTGTTTTTCTGTTTCCCAGAGGACTTGATAAGTTATGAAACTGTATTCCATGCAAATGGAAACCAAAAGCAAGCAGAAGTAGCTATTCTAAGACAAAACAGATTTTAAAGCGACAACAGTTTTTTAAAAAGACGAAGAAAAATATTATATAATGATAAAAGGATTAGCCCAACAGGAAGATACTATAATTCTAAATTTGTATACATCTAACACTGGAGCTCCCAGATTTGTACAACAATTACTACTATGCCAAAGAGATGAGGTAGACAGCAACACAGTAATAGTGGAGGACTTCAGTACTCCACTGACAGCACTAGAAAGATCATCAAAACAGAATGTCAACAAAGAAACAATGGACTTGAACTATACCCTAGAACAAATATACTTAGTTGATATTTACAGAACATTCTTTCTAAGAATTGCAGAATACACATTCTTTTCATCAGCACATGGAATGTTCTCCAAAATAGATCATATAATAGGCCACAAAATCAGTCTCAATAAATTTAAGAAAATCAAAATCATATTAAGTGTCTCAGACAACAGTGGAATAAAACTGGAAATCAACTCCAAAAGCAACCCTCAACACTATAAAAATACACGAGAATTATATAATCTGCTATTGAATGATTTTTGGGTTACCAATGAAATCAAGATGGACACTACCTATTTTCTGAAGAGAAAATAAGATGCACAGAAACAAGGAGGTATGAGAGCGCATTGCATTGTACCTTGTGCATTTTGTTTTCATTTCTAGTTGAGTAATTGCAGGATGACCTATCTCATATAGCTGGTTTTAGCACTTGGTAGCATGACTCTCTAAGACATCTGAGAAACTTCTGTTCTACTTCCACTACACTGCATTTATATATCTATGTAAAGCAGGCCATATTATCCTGAAGAGTCTGAATGTGATATTTGTGGTGGAATGTACTGCATCCTGCAACCATATTATTGATCTAGTGATCAATCTTTGGACCTGATTGTACATGCTAGACCATAGCCATTAAATTTAAAACATACTAAAGCATCAGACAATAACAAAACCACAATCTATAATCAACAGTCCCCTTAAAGTATAAACACAATCCAAAAATATACTTCCTAGATTATTTCTTTTCCAATCAAAGTATTCATTTATGATTCAGCACCTACTTTATATCTTGCCTATGCAGAAGATGAATGTTCTTCTCAACAAATGCACAAACTACAACCAGACAAAGAAGAAAACCTTTCTTTAATGAAGCATAACTTAATCTCAGGATTAATGTTTTTCTGACCTGCCTTGAAAAGAGAGGAAGATGTGTGGCATGACTTTAATAAAAATCTGTTATTGCATTTCTCTACTGTTCACAATTAATATCAATATATAGCCATAATCTTTTGGTGGTTCGATTTGGGAGATGATTTTCAACTGTTATATTTGCTCAAGTAAGACAGAGGAGATGCTATGCATTTATCTGTGATTAGAGGTTCTCATTTGACCAATAAATTATTTTGAATAACTTAAAAACACTTGAAACTACATAGCAGCATTCTTCACAGTGGCACATGATGAATAATGCTATGGCTTACTTCAGTCTCTCTTTGGCTTGATTAGAATGACTAGAGTTGAATATGTAACAGTAAGTCAAACATAAAATTTCATGACAATGCAAATACCTTACTTTACTAAATCAAATAACATCCAAGTTTGCATAAACTACAAACAGATGATAATTACTTAAAAAACATTTGTATTAAATATATCTTTAAGATAATCATTGTCATTTTCTATTCACAAAGTTACAACTGTTCAAAATGTAATTGTATTTTTTTCATACATCTGGACTTCACTCTATTATAAAGGCGGATAGCCATATAATTCAACGTACTAAAGTTGGATGTTGAAAACAAGTGCATTTACCCTTTAAAGGCAAATTCATTTTGAGATTGATAATTAATAATTTCAGTAATACAATTTCCCCTAAATGGTTACTGATGTGCATTTAGAGGTACTTGTACAATTTGATAAGAAAAATTATTTACATCATCTTTCCTCAACTTTTCTCGCAGAGTTATGTTCAGACAGTTTAGATGCTTGTTTGCATTTAGAGTATATTATAGTGAATCCTAATCATATTATTTCTGTTACATGCAGAATACATTACTTAGTCATGAAGACAGCATGGAAGAATATGACTCTTACAACTAAGAGCCTCTGTAGTCTCTTTAAGTTCTGTCATTTGTTTTCCTCTTTTAATCCTGAGGGGAGGTAAAACTTTCTGTGACATCAAATCCCTGGGAGAAAAATAAGTGTTTAGTCAAATTCCAGGTCCTTTAGAATGAGCAAATTATTTTGACCTCAGTGGCTATATATATATTGATCCTGGCTATGATTTTTGCTTCTTGTTTTTAAATGGCCAGAGCCTCTTATTGCGTGAAGAAAACCAGGATAGAGCTTTCTTGTTCTTTCTCTTCCATGTTAGTGTAGGAGTGGCAAGCCACCTAGGGCCTGTTCCTTGATAACAGAGAATATTCTCTCTCTCTTCTTTCCATGGAGAATGGCAAGATGCCAAGAAAAATCACTGAACTCAGAAGGGAGGGGAAGAGGCTGCTTGAGTCTATAATCAGCAGCGTAATCTAGACTAGGAATATTGATTGAATCCTCTGGAAACCAGAGTAAAAAGTGCATACGATTTACTGGGGGTAGTTTTAGTAACAGATAAAGAGGAAAAGGAGCAGTACTGACAAGAAAAGCATTTGTATGTGGATGCTGAAAGGAGAAGGGAAAGAAAAGAGAATCAGTTGGAAAAATCTCAGACCATATAGCCGTTCCGGGAAAGGCTCAACCAACCCAACGAGATCTGGCACAAAGACGATCTGTAGAAGAATCCTGCAAATGGGCAAAAATGGCCATGCTGGGGTGCCATCACTGTACTCCATCGTTTGTTGGAAGCTTCCTAGGGAAAGAGTGACCTTTGTTCTAGTGGTGCCACAGACCCTGAGGGACTGCAGCTGGAAGCTGTGAACCAACTGCATCCCCTGTAGCTAATTATTAAGTTCTTTCTGAAAGGGATATCTGAACAGTCTGCCTACATGGATGACCTATCACCTTACCATAATTCTCTGCTTTAGACTTGGCCACAATTCTAGTTAATAACAGCATGACTTAAAAAAAAAAAAAAACAATATTTCTCATTTTTCTACCTTTTCCAGGACAGGATTTAGATACTCCTCTGTCTCTTTATATCTAAAAGCTCCTAAAACACATCATGATTTCTAATGATTATGCATTCTTATTTCTCATATCTCTTATAAGCTCCTTAAAATTTAATTAATAATACCTATCAGTTTTCTTAATATGGAACACATATAATCAGGAAATTATATTATGCAATAGTGCATATATTTTATGCTCTTTTTGAACTATATTCTACTGAAAGAAATATGCTGTGACCCATGTCATAAACACATGGATGGATGGATAGATTTGCCTATATGTTTTTTTCATTAAACCATTATAAACCATTTAATATTTTCTTTTCATTCAGTTATTATTCTATTTAATTTTTTAAAATTCTAGTTAGAGCTCTTCATTATTTTTAACCCATGGTTTGGTAAATAGTAATAATTCTATAAAATATTCTTGAATGGAAAAGTTTTTATGAATATTTTTAAATGCATTGGAGCTCTCTTTCTTTTTCCTCTTTCTCTTTGTGTTTTCTTGCTTATTTCTCTTCCCTTTCCTAATAATTCATTCCTAAAGCCAAAACAGGAAACAGAGCAGGTAGACATCTACATGGGTAGAGGAGAGAGACAAGAGCTAAGGTCACCCAGAGCAGAATATTTGAGCCCAAGCACAGTGGACACTGCTTAGGAATGCCCCCTAACAGAGGATGTCAAGGCTGAAAGAGGCAAGCAAAGCCCAAATAAGGTGAACAAAGTGTTTACATAGGAATACTCCGCAGTGTGAGGCTTTCAAGACCAAAGTATTGAGGGAGATGTTCACAAATGGTAGTTACCTCACCGGTGGTGTGAGAGCACTAGAAGATTGAAAAGGGAAAAACACAAGGGAATACCCCAGTGGTATGAGAATGGTGTTACTGTGACAGGGCTGGCTTGGTGTGGTGTGGCAGAGCCCAAGGGGAAAGAGGATGGCTTTTATAGTTTGGGGTGGCTCAGCATAAGGTGGCAGAACTCAAAGAGAGTAAGAAGGAAATCCACGTGGAGACACAGCTCCTTATGAAGAAGCATCTTCTTATGAAGGACATCTCCTTGAAGAGGTAGTTTTCATATGATGTCAGAGCTTAAAACTGTGCATTTGATATCTGTGCATCATGCAATGGGGTAGTAAAGTCTAAACAGGATGAGGTAAGCATTCTTGCATTGGGGCAGCCAAAAACAAAAGGTCAGACTCCACATGTAGTGAAGAATGGGTCTGCACAAGGGAATTCTGGCATGGGTGTCAAAACCTAAATGGAGTGAGAAGAGTATTTATATGAAGGAATAGGTGGTAATGAAAATGGAAGATTTGTTCCATACAAAGGAATGGATAAAATTAGTAAATACTATAAAGAGTTAAAAGAATGGTAGTAAATATCATAAATATTATAAACCAGAGTTTTCACTGTCAGACAAGAGAATTCAAATATAAAAGGGAGAGAAACAGAATTAACCCTGTAGTGGTAGATTGTAATTGGAAGAATTAGTGTAAAGTCATGGTTTTCACAAATATGAATGGCTCTAAAAGCCAATATAGATATAAATGTGTGTATGCATACATATATTCATATATGTACATATATTTCCTAGCTTTATCTACTTGAAGGGCCTGGGAGTGACAATGCCTAATACCAATGAGCACACCTGACACTTAGAGCTTGGTTCTATATCACATTCTTCACTAAAAGGAAGCAGGAATCATTAAAGACATGGCCAGTTCCAGGACCAAGGCAGGAAAAGTACAGGATGAGCAAGAAATATCTTGTTATGTCAGAGAGCAAGAAAATGCTAAAAGAATTATTACCCTACAGCAGAAGGACAGAGAAGCTAATTTAAATGGACTAGTTCTGCTCAAACCAAGGTTAATTTTAGCATCAAAATATATAATGATAGTAATAGATTATAACTTACTGCATACAATAGGAAACCATGAGGTCACATATTTATAAATAAAAAATTAAAAAAGAAATGTTCCTCTTGATGAAGAACAGGATATTTATTTAGTGTCAAGGTGTTTAACCCACAAGAAATTAATAATTTTCAAAAAGTAGAAAATGTTGGTAGACATTACATTAATCAAGTGACAAAGTGAACATTTATTATTATTATTATTTTGAGACGGAGTCTTGCTCTTTTGCCCAGGTGGGAGTGCAGTGGCACAATCTTGGCTCACTGCAACCTCAGTTCAAGTGACTCTTCTTCAGCCTCCTGAGTAGCTGGTACTACAGGCGCACGCCACTACAGCCAGCTAATTTTTGTATTTTTTTTTTTTAGTAGAGACGAGTTTCACCATATTGGCCAGGCTGGTCTCCAACTCCTGACCTCATGATCTGCCCCAGTCAGCCTCCCAAAGTGCTGAGATTACAGATGTGAGCCACTGCACCCAACCGTGAACATCATTGTTAATGGAACTAAATAAATCCTATGCACCTGACAGAATGCAATGAGAACAGCATAGCGTCACTTCTGTGATATTCCTGCCAAAGGTGAATATCGTAAATCAGATCCTGAAGAAACATCATATATACCCAAATTAAGAAATATTTTACTAAACTACTAATGAATATTCCTCACAAGGATGCAGATCAAGGAAGTCAAGGGAAGAATAACTGCTCCAGACTGAAGGAGACTAAGTGGGGGACATTTTGTGTAAATTCAATGCTTGATTCTGAACTGCAACTTATGCTTATAAGAGATATAATGAGGACAATTGGAGAAACATAAATGGATGGAGTTTGATGGTTAGATGGTAATAATCTATCAGGTAAATTTCCTAAATATTATTTCATTTTATTGGTCAAAGCACATCACATAGCCAAGCTATGTGGAGTGGGAAAGTATAATCCTGCCACAAGTAGGCACTGAAGGTGTCACAGTGATAGTGGAGATATATAATCTTTTAAGAAGGAAGACAGAATAATTTTGAAAAATGAAAAATCTAAGTTGGGAAGGCACAATGTAGATCAGGATTTTGACCATGTAAACCTTGAGAGGTCTTTTCAATATCCAAATGTATATTTAACAAATTATTGATTGTTTTGTATTATATAATTTGATAAAGCTCTCCACGGTGTCTCTGTAGTAACTGGCTCTATAACTTAGGGACCAGGCTTCTGTTTTGCAGTCAAAATAGCCCTCACATAACTCTCCACAGAAAATCCCAATTCAAATGTTTGCACTTTGTCTAAAGCAAGCCATTTTAATTTCCAGATTCTGAACCATATTTAGAAAATAATGAACCTCAAATAAATAGTTATTAACATGCTGTGGCCTCTTAGCCATACTGCAAGGCGTCTTTTTAGTTGTACCAAAAGATCCATACATCATCATTTGTTCCTGAATGCTTAGTCTGCTTCTTTCCATTGATGTGCTACTAGTGAGCCTATCAATTTCCTCTCTCTTCAGGGCTCTTTGTCTCTTCAGCTTTTACACCCATAACTAAGCTGGCCCACAGAGCTGATTATTTCAGCCATATTCATACAAGCACCTCCATGTTCTTTCACTTCCATGACTCTACATATTCAGCTTCTTCCACACCAGATAAGTTTGGATATGTTTACTTTCACCTAGTCCTTCCAGATGATTAGATTTTGGAGGGGAAATAAAGCATTGTACTTCCAACTAAGTCTATTAAAAAATTTGTGTTATTCAAAATCAGGTAGGGCTAGATAAGATCCAGATTTATTTTTTTAATCCTGATTTGCCTTGTAAATATTCTGAGCTCTATAACTAAAATGGGGGAAAAAACAGTCATTATTTAGTAGAGTATTTTAAATTATTTGACACTTCTGAAAATATTTGAGAATCTTGTCATCTGTTTGTTGGCCTTCAAATACACAGGTGAATTGTAAATTAAAATAAATGCTTTCTATACTTCAAATCACAAATATATTGCTTCTTGATTTATTAAATGCTTGGAAGTCTGTAGAACATGAGTCCACGCATCGTTCTAGATATTCAAATTCCCATCCGTAGAGTAAAATGGACCAACAGAAATCTGAGTATTTACAAATAGATCCTCTTACATAATTTTATTCACTAATTTTCTTGGGCTTTGGCAAAATGTCCTCAGTTTTCATGGGTAAACACTTTTAAAAACAACCTTATGAAGCCTACAATGGTATATGTTTTAAGGATACACTTGAGGTTGTGTTTATTATTTCACTTTTGCATACATATATAAATTCTTAAGTGAGAAATATCTGTCAGAATGAGCTACCGTAAATAGCTTCCCATGAGAAATTTGTATGTTTTCTCCTTGTGAACAATAAAATCATGGAAATGATCATTTTAAAGCTTTTCATTTAGGTCATCAGCAGCTCATAGTCAAATTTTCAAATAAAATACAGCAATTATATAAGCCATTTTATGATCTTGGTTTTCCAATTTCCATGCACAAAATTTATTTTGTGTACAAATGTGTGGAAAGAGGTAAGATAAATTTATTAATTTGTTAAATGTCATTGAGATCTCATTGCTGCCAGATAAGCCATTAACTTTCATTTATCCATTCAGCAGCTCTCCCCTTCTCCACTCTGGCATTCCAGGCTTCCCATCTGCCTTCTAAGGCTTACCAAATGGCTTGTTTCCTCTGCTCCTTCTCTGCAAATGAAAACCATAAACAAAATCTCTCTCAAGGTCGTATGCAATTTACCTTTTACTTTCCCTGTATGTTTGCCCAATCTATTTAATTATAGTACTAATTATTAACATCCAGAGTCTTCTTTTAATTGAAGGGTAACATACCCACAGAAAAAGTTAGACATCTTAAACCTGTACAGCTCAACAGGTTTTTATAAAATAAATACCTCCATATAACTAGCCAAAATAGTAAGAAGCATAACTTTACCAATATTTCAGATATCCTCATGCTCTATTCCAGTTATTACCCCTCTGCCAAGGGTAATCATTATCTTGGCTTCTAATAGTGCAGACTTTTTCTGCTTGCTTTTTAATTTTATCCAAAGGGCCTCAGACAGTATGTACTTTTGTTTTATTTTTTATGTTACATACCCAGAATTATTAGACCCAGGATCTTTCTTGTTCCATTGGAGTCTTGATGACTCAATAGTCTCTTTCCTATCATATGTTTGCATTCTCTGCTGACTTTTCTTTTCCCTTCTCCCAAGAGCTACTGCCCATTTTCTTCACTGTCAATTTTTTAAAAGAGTTTTTCTCAATTGCCTATGTGCTATTTGGCCATCTGCAAAACTGCCTTTTTTCACCAGTCTCCAGTTCTTCTGAAAATCTTGCTAAGCTTACTTGTGACTTTCTGTTTGTCAAATCAGAAAGTGAGCTTACATCTTTACAGCATTTGACACTATATGACATCATCTATTTCCTGAAAGTTCTACCTGATTGAGAGCCATTTCCTCTTCACCTTTCCTTTTACTCTCTGGTTCTCCCAGTTTTCTTTGCAAACTTATACTTTGTAAATTGGGATTGCAAAGTGTTTCCTTTCTGGTCCTTACACTTCTCACTTTATAGCCTCATTCGTTGTAATCTCATCCATGCTACTGCCGTTGTGCTATACATCCCATGTTAAGCATAGCAGTGCTATAAATTTTGGTACCAGCACAATTAAGTTATGCAGAAAAATTTAATTTGATACTAATAAACAGCTCCTTTGTTATGATGCTGATTTTGCCTTTTTTTGTAAGCTTCAGCATACTGACCAAGAGGAAATTAAGTAACACTGAATTTGTCTTTTTTCTTCTGTTTCTTACACTAAATGACATCCCGGTACACAATAGAGAAATAAGGGCTACTCAAAGTTCTGGCTGAGGTCATGGAGGCCTCTGGCCCATTGCTGGTCCTTAAGTAGCATCTTCTACTTTCTAAGACAGTGTCTTCTTTATCTGCCTGATTGAGAACTTCTCTATTAGTGTATAATGCTATCATTCTCAGTTGACAGGACCAGGCAGCAGTCTGTTAGCTAAGCCAATAGTCCTGGAGTACATGGGTCATATTTCCTTTGCTAACTCACATCCCTACAGATCTCACTGCTAGCTGACTCTTCAGAGTCTGCCATGGCTTTAGATCAGCACTGTGACTAGATGGTCCTCTGTGTGGGGTTCACCTCATTCCACTTTATCTTACCACTTTGAACTTCTTGGAAGACTGTTAACCAAATCATAGTGTTATTTTTAGGAAGAAGGTTTAGGAGTGTCAACTCGACTCTCTTCTTCTGACCACACTAGCTGGGCTCAGCAGCCTAATATTGTGATGTCTTCTACACAGAGGGCTCCTCCTCTGCCAGGGACCAAACAGAAAGTGGGGACAAGGTACTGCCTCTGTCCACAATGCTGTGTATAATTTTTTCCCATTTCTGTGGCTAAAGCCAATAGAAGAGATCCTGGCACATACATCTAGAGAAAAACAGATATATATGGCTGTTCCTTCATTTCCTTTTCACTTCATGTCCTCCTCCTGCATTATTTAGTGTACTGGCTAAAATGGAAAGTTGGGCTGGGGTACCATCTCTACACTCTGGGGACAACTTTGTCATTCAAACTTCTTCACAGTTTCATGATGACTAATGATGTTGAGTATCTTTTCATGGGCTTGTCATTCATGTATTTTCTCTAGTAAAGTGTCTTTTCATATCCTTTGCCCATTTTTAATAGGTATTTTATTTTCTTATTACTGTATGGTAATGGTACTTTATAATTATGCAGATTACACATAATTATATATTTATATATAATTTTATATATAATATAATAAATTATAGATAAATATAAAATTATATAATGAAATATATATTACATATATTACATATTTATATTTAGTATGAATTATGATATATATAATATATAACATAATTATATATTAATATAGATATATAGTTACTATATATTATATATAATTTTATATTTAACAAAATAAATATAAGTATCAGACATAGATTTTTGTTGTTTAGTAAATGTTTTCTTCCAAACTTTTATGTAATGAAACAAATGCAGACCTTAAAACTTTTTGGCAGTTATGTTGTTACTTTTTAAAGTACAAACATTTATTCAACTAAATCCCATATTTTACTTTATACCTATTTGATACTATGATATTAGTTGGTACACCACAGATAATATCACTTAAATATTTTAGGACAACTTTTTCCTTCTTCCTTGATATTTCTGGAAACATTCCTTTACTGTCTTGAAAGATACAGAAGGAGTAGGTTAAATCTTTGCTGCCTGAAGGCATGAAGTGAAAGACAGTTGAAAAGGTATTTCTTGCAGGCTTATTTATTTTGGGAAATAATACTGACAAGAATGCAAGTTCTTTGGAAGGCAGAGAAAGGTAAAAATAGTGGGTCTAATTTTCTGAGTTCTTTCAAAGACCTTTTAAAGTCACTGGCAGTGTGATTTGACAACACTTAAAAAGAAACATTTGATTTTAGAAGTATCACTATATTACAGATGAAATAGGTTCTGTGCAATTGATCTCAGATGGTCAAACATTACTTAGGAAAGAGAATAGATGATCTTGTTTGAATGGCATGTGCGAATGTGGAATCAAACCATTATCTGATTTTTCAGTTGACTGGAGCTTTAAAGAGTCAGTCATAGTGACTGAGTTTTGTATATTATTACTTTGGCCACAAAAACTGGCCTATTTGATCTAAGTTTCATTGCCTCTGTGTTAATTTACCTTTAAAAGGCTTCAGTGTAAGTATAATGACTTATGTGTGTGGAAGCTAATTCCAATCTCAACCTAAGGGAATGTTTGCTGACATTTGGATATGTAGTGTAGTCCAGAGAAAGCAGTTTATTCTCCTAATGTAGTCATCTAAATCTATATTTAAGTACTTACATATTATCATAAGACATGGTAGGGGTAAGTTTTTTATTAGTAGAATGAGAAGTATTAAACACAGGTCATTGGGTGAAAACACTAAATAGGCTCTACCTCCCTTGTATAAACAAGATATATGACATTGAGTAAATATTGCAGCCTAATCCCGAGGAACAATATGTAAGATATGGAGCTTGCTGGTCGTGTGTTCCTCCCATTTATGAAGGGCTCTTTCACTCAAACCCATTTCATGACTGGCTCTTCTTGCTGCTGCAACATGTTAAGGCAGCTCAGAGTGAACTTTTCACTGAAATTTCTAGTTGAAGTGCCTGAGGACAGAAAGGGACATCTTCTAACAATAAGAATAACTAATGTGATCCCTATTTTTGTGTCTCTTCTGGTAAATAACTGTATATTTGACAAAATTTGTTCTAACTTCCTTAGATATGCCCTTTGATAAACAACTCTTGAAAGAAGAAAGCATGGCCCCCACCTAACATGGTTGAGGCCAACTGTACTTACAAATACTAGACATTTGTAGAAAAGCAAGGTGGCTTAGCTCTGTTCACATAAACCAAATGACCAAAGTATTTGGGTTTTATCATAAAATTACTTGAGATATATACAATTTATTAACTGGATGAGTGATCATCTTGAAATATTTAGCTTCTCTTTGTCTAAATATATCCATCCATAAAGAGTGAGCAAATATCCCTGACTCTTAATTTCAAGTTTGTGATAAACAGCTATACTAATGAGCAGCTATGAGATGCCCTCAAGCATTTAGGTATGAGATATTCTATGAATTTGAATTTGCATGACTATCAATCATTACTTATCCACTTAAATGTGTTTTTCTCTTTTTCCCTAAGTTTCCTTTATAACCTGAAAAGATATCTGGCTTATAACAATAATTACTGAGAAAATGTGCATTTTTACCTCCTTCCTTCACTCCTGAGTGCATCAATTAAAAAACATTTATTAAATATTTGCTAAACTTGGCTCAAATACTCATTATGAAATATTGCAGGAAGCAATAAATGTGTCTTCTCTTTTTAGGTTTCTGCATCTGGAAAATTAAAAAATGAGAAATATGACCAAATCCATAAATATTGTTTTCTACATGTATAAATGAGAAATTTCAAAAAGCTAGAGTATGGGCTAAATTACTAGTGCCCAGTAATCAATTATGAAAAATATAATAATTACAGTAATGAGAGAAAATTTTGTTTGGAAGTGGACCAGTATTTTAGTAGGATACATAAAATGTGGCCTTGTTTAAAAGAGGGAACTCTCCTAGACAAGAAGATTTCAGTATCAAAGCTTTATGTTTTCCTCGAAATTTTTAGTTTCTGACATGCTCTTTTTATCTTAAACCAAACCAATGAAACTCCTCCAGTTTTTTTTTAACATGACTCAATTAATGTCTAAGTACTTTTTAAAACCTCAAAATCTTAATGGCTGAATATCTAAATATAATATAAATAGTAACAGGCAGGTGTGCACTGGAGATTATGTATTTATATGCTTCACAGTATATTGGTAAATAGAACATGTTCTTCATTGTCTATGGGCCAAACTGACCAAAAATCTCTTCAAATCTGACTTTAGTAACTATTTGAAAAAAATGTAGAACTTTTTTTCTCTATCCTAGTGGGACAATTTTGGCTTCTTCCCTGATTATATGTGCACTCCCAGATCTGCCATTCAGATATTCTAGATATTATTTTTACTTTTTATTTGTATCTGTCCACTATTTCTCGTTTATCTTATTTGTCTGTGTATATATCCTCCATGCTATTTATTCCTCCATCTGCCCAATACTTTCTTACCCATCTGTGTGGATATTTCTCATGCTATTATATTTGTTTATTTCTATTTGTATTGGCCCTCCATCACTGATCTCTCAAGGCATAATGGAATACCTTCCACAAGCTGACTTTTGTTTGTTTAATAATGGAAACGGTATTCCTCAGTAGATGGCACAAAGCAATGTTCACTGCTAACTGAGGTATTTTAGGTTTACTGCTCAAATTATAGTGAATTGCTAATATGGAAAACAGAGGAGAGTTTAAGTAAAGTAGTTTATATGTATATTGGTATATTGAAATCATTTTTTTTATTCTTATTGATTGTAACAATGGCTCTCTCATTCTCTGAGCATCTAGATCCTCACAAGGGCTAAATTAGCAGGATGTCAAATATAGTCTTACTCTGTACTTACAGCTGCTCCATCTAGACCCTTTCCTCCTAATGAGAGGAGCTCACTCTGTTAGACAAATTTCTATGACTGGAGACCCAACATCATAGTGGTTAAAGTCTGACCTTTATAGTCAGTAAAAATTGTATAATCTCTCACAATTTCACTTTCTTCTTTTGAAATTTCTAGAGCATAATCCTTCAATGTAAGTAAGGTAAAATAAAATAAAATGTACTATCTAGAATATATAGAGTTTATATATAAACCTTGTTTATAGACTTGTGGGGGAAGTTTTAAACATGGATACAAGATTCATCATATTCTGGGAATTCTAATTGCAATAGTGATTAAGTACAGTGCTATTTCATTGAAATGATGTGTTCTCCACACTCTGGGGCACAGACTATGCTATGTAAAGTAATATGGATATACAAAGTGAATTAGACATGGCCTCATACAAAACAAGCACTCATTACATGTGAACTCTTATTCTGATGATTGTCTCTCAAAGTATTTTGTTATACCTTTAGGCAATCTGCCTTTTATACAGTCACTTCACGTTCCCCACCTATTTGTCAGATATGCCTGTACGTATATGTCCTCTTGCTATAGGCAAACTTCTTTTCTTTTCCTGACTTCTGAATCTCAGGAAAATCATAATAACAGTAGACAACTGCTTAGAAGAAAATGAAAATAAAATGTTTTCTAAAATAAATTCCAGTTGCTTTAATAATCTATAGGTGGAACAAAAATGACTGAACTAGGAGATAATTTAGAAGATTATTAGTAGAATCACAGGTCTTAAGAAAGAAACAAAACTCAGAGCTCATAGGAAAAATGATAGACATTTGGCTATTCAAGCACACACACAATATAAACACACAAAGACAAAGAGAAAGAAAGCAAGAGACAGCTACAGCCAAAGAGAGTGAGAGCAAAAGAGAGTCTATATAATAATATTCACTACAAAATAAAAGGAAAACAACAGAAGGAAACTGCCAGTCTACTAGACACAGCTTTTGGCCATTATATAAAATAACTCTCCTTTCTAATAATAGGTAATTGGTCATTATGCATTAAAAAGTATTTTACAAATAAAAAATAGACAACCTGTTAGAAAAAAAACATGGAAATAACAAAATTACAATTCATGTGGTCAATAAAATTTGAAAAGATGATCAACCTGGCAATCTTTTATTTCATAAAAGAAAAGCCAATTTAAACAAAGAATAAAAGAAATAATATACAGTGTTGATTAGAATATGAGAAAATTGGAATTTTACATTTATATAGTAATTATGGCAGGAGTAATTTGGTAGCATTATATTTAAATATTCTATATCTAGAGAAGAATTTAGAGAATTCTGCTTCTAGAGTAGTGGTCTAGAGAAATTACAGTATGAGTACATTAAAATAAGATTGTTTTTTGCAACATTATCAAATATACAAGGAATATATTAAAGTAATAAAAATGCCTATAAGATCAGTTTTAAATTTAAACTGGCCTATCAACATATTGGAAAATTAAAAGTGATTTAGAAGAATGAAATAAATGCACACACACACTGACTTAGATACATATGTTTGCTAAGCTGTTCCATGAGAACAAGCAAGCTGAAGATTAAGGATTCAATTTTGGTAAAAGATAATACTGATGTTTGTGTTTACATCTGCATAGATATCTATATTTAAACAAAAAAGTTGGGGAAAATATACACATTTTTACATTTAATACACTTTAAAAGGGCACATGTGTGAATGATGTTTCTGGTAATTCCAGTTGCATATGTGAATAAGTACAGTGTTTTTATTATTATTTTCGGTTTTGGGGTACATGTGAAGAACATGTAAGATTGTTACATAGGTACACACATGGCATTGTGGTTTGCTGCCTTCCTCCCCATCACCTATATCTAGCATTTCTCCCCATGTTATCCCTCCCCAGCTCCCACCTCCTGCTGTACCTCCCCTCGGTCCCCCTCCCCACAGACCCCAGTGTGTGATGCTCCCCTCCCTGTGTCCGTGTGTTCTCATTGTTGAACACCCGCCTATGAGTGAGAACATGCGGTGTTTGATTTTCTGTTCTTGTGTCAGTTTGCTGAGAATGATGGTTTCCAGGTTCATCCATGTCCCTACAAAGGACACGAACTCATCGTTTTTTATGGCTGCATAGTATTCCATGGTGTATATGGGCCACATTTTCCCTGTACAGTCTATCATCGATGGGCATTTGGATTGGTTCCAAGTCTTTGCTATTGTAAACAGTGCTGCAGTGAGTATTCATGTGCATGTGTCCTTTTAATAGAATGATTTATAATCCTTTGGGTATATACCCAGTAAGGGGATTGCTGGGTCAAATGGAATTTCTATTTCTAGGTCCTTGAGGAATCGCCACACTGTCTTCCACAATGGTTGAACTAATTTACACTCCCATCAACAGTGTAAAAGTGTTCCTATTTCTCCACATCCTCTCCAGCATCCATTGTCTCCAGATTTTTTAATGATGGCCATTCTAACTGGCATGAGATGGTATCTCAATGTAGTTTTGATTTGCACTTCTCTAATGACCACTGATGATGAGCAATTTTTCATATGTTTGTTGGCCTCATATATGTCTTCTTTTG